>JARHVA010000274.1:282500-527500 GCA_037957365.1 Torreya grandis | reverse complement strand
TCCTGTAAACCTCCTTGTGTACAAATTTTTATGGATGATATTGATAAAATGAGGGAATATTGTAGGACACAGTATGGCATTATAAATTCATACAAAATTTTATCTTTAGACTTTGAGTGGAAGCCCATTTCTTCTACCTTTCTCTCTCTTGAATTATGCATCAATTATGCCTCCTTTTGGAAGTAGCTACTAAGATGGGGGTTGAATAAATTTCACAAAAACAATGTACTTTAAATCACAAACACCATTAATTGAATAATTCATTCACATGAATAGATTAATGCTTAAGCAAACAACCATATAAACATATCACAAGATAACATAAGAGATATGTGGGAAACCCTTTTGAGAAATAAAACCCACTGAACCATGCACATGGAATACTGTCCTATAATGTCAAGATCCAAATTTTAGTGAAGCACTAACTTCACAAGGATATCCAACCCTTACCTAGTTGAGTACCACCCAACTAGTCTTCTACAAGCTCCAAATTTCAAGAAGGATCCAACCCCCTAGGCAACCAAGCACTATATCAGATACCTTGAATTACTGATCATATTAAACACCTATTAGTAATCTTCAATTGATGTTGACTTCCTTTTTTTTCAATCTATCCTCTTTATTCTCACTCAAATAGCCTTTAGGGCTCACTTGCTCAATATGCCTCTTATAGGCTAATTAGGTCCAATGACCTGGTTACATCAACTTGATTATATATGCATGATTGATGCTATTCACTCTCTTATGGTCCTAAATGACCTACCTCTACTCATTAAATGAGCTATTTCATTCTCTTAATCCAAATAATTTCTACAAGCAAGAACAGGCTTATTAGGCCTTGCCTTTATACCACATTCTTCCTTTCACCCATCTTGGTCAAACAAGATGATTAACATACTTGATTTACACTTTGAATAAGTCCACACACATGTTACATGGGTGATAAAACCACTCCATAGGTTTGCCATTTCCCTTAAGACCCAAATCCTCCATTAGGCCTAGTAGAGACCTAAAGCATTTTAGACCTTCATACCCACATGTTACACTTTTGACTTCTTGGACCACCTTTAGATTGTACCAACAGATGAAACAAATAAAAAGTGACTCAAATATACCCATTAATAATTCCATATTTCTCCACACAATTTGGAACTCCAATTCACCACTTGAACCAAGTAATTAGGTCTACTTGTTATTTGCCCTTCACACACCCAAAAAGTCTATTTTTCATATCTAAATAAAGTGAATAGAACTTACACATAACCATATGAAAAAATTATATGTATATAGAATTTATGACCTAAAAAACCTCACCATGTCCATTTAACACCTTCACTCAAGCTCCAAGGATCCAAAAACACCTCTACAACAGGACCACTCAGATTGGTCAAACACAATCAAAGTAAAATCAATAGAATTTGATCATCAACACATGTACATGTTCATTTAATGAATGAAAAAAATTAATATTAAACTCATATACTTTCACAACATTTTAAAACTCATTTTATTCTTCAACTCAATTCAAAACAACTTCAAACTCACTCCTTCAAAATGAGCACTCAGAACTACCAATAGACTTGTTAACATAGTCATATAGAAGTTCATCTATTATACATGAAAGGATTATTTAAACAATCCTAATACACATTAATCTATTATATTAGTCTTTTATATCAACCTACAATATTTATTTCTCTTTTTCTAGCATCATTCATTGGTCTTACAGACCAATCTCTCAGACCACTCTCACACTGTGCATACACATATAGACAGGTCCTTTTGGCTTTGATAATTAAACTCCTTAAATATCTCTCTACCTTAAAAAAGTATTGTATAGCTAATTTAGGTCTAAAAAAATAACATAATATCCATTTTATACATCACATCTTTCCATAAGGACTCAAACACATCACTTACCTTAACACACCTATAACTGTCAACTTGGCTCAAAAACATAGTCAAGTATATTTGAATTTTCACACTTGATCAAGAATAAAAAAATACTATAAAAAAATTATTATGAAACTTTTATACTTATATAAAAACTTTATAACCATTATATCTTTAAAATCTATCCAAATCACTTCAAAAATTCTCTGCAAGAAGCTCAGTCAAATCTTCCAAATACTGCAAAAACACAGTTAACTTTGACAAGAAATAATTTCACTTGTACTAAATTTCATGAAAAAATTCCACTTAGTATTTATTCATGAAGTATTCTAATACAATTTTTTTGTACCATGCCAAAATTCTCAATATTTTGGTCTCTACATGTATTTCTTTGACCACTAGTTTTTTTGGTTTTTATCATATCTAAACCTTTAACTTTGACCTAAAATAAATGCACTTGTACAAATAGTAAAGACATTCCACCACCTATAAGATGATATACATGAAGTATAATCCAAATTTTATTTTTAAACCAACTTGATTTTATCAAAATCTTGGCTTCTACACACAAATCTTTGCTCTTAGGTTCACTAAGAAAAACCCAGTCAAATAATAGTCAAATATCACATGTCATAAATTCATCTGTATGAAATTTTAGGAAAAACCACCACATAGATAATATTCATCATGGAGTGTGATACAAATTTCATTTTTAATCCATCTTGATCTGACACTTTTCATGGCTTCTACAACTCATTCTTTGCTCATTGGTCTACAACACATAGTTTGAATTCAAATCCCAATGTCTATATTTTTTGAATTGCAATAGCTATTTCCCAAGGCTTACTATTGATGGTCTATGGTATGTCAAAGCTAACAAGAGAAACTTGGGAGATTTATAACTTGAGAAAGACAAAACCTCAATACACCAAAATTTTAGGGCTATTTCATGGCACATATGACCTCACTCCCATGACCTCCTTTGACCATAGTTGACTTTTTAAGTACCTACAATAAATGCACCAACATACTGGTCTGAACTTGCCTCCATGACGTCCTAAGATGTTCTAGCTATTCTAGGATACTCTAGTGAAATTTTATCTCTCCAAAGGACAACTTGAGATTTTAGAACCTCCTTAATGTATCTAGGAATGCCTCACATCATCCTCTATGCCCTCCAAGACTTGTACTACTACTATATACTCATAGAACATCCACTTGGTCTCTTAGTCCATGTATCCATGCTTATCATCATGCATTCATCTCTCTCTTAAGCATGAAAAAACTACTCTCATGACCTCATGCTCCTCTATGACTCTCTAAACATATTCATGTCAACAATGACACTAATGCCTTCATTCTCTCATGATCACTCATTTGACATCAATACCCTCCTTTGACATCAATGACAACCATATGCCAACAATATCCTCCTTTGTCATTGATGGCAAACCACACTCAGAAGGTCTCTCCAATTTGCATTTCTTCTCTTTCTGATCTTTCTCCCCCTTTGACATTAATGATAAAGAGTCTTCCACAGTGCCGATTGATCCTAGGACTTGAAAACAACACAAGAAAGATGGATTCTATCTATCCATACCTCTCATTAAGCATAATAAAAACTGAATCAACCTTCATAGGTTCCCCCTATGATCATTCACAACTACAACTGATTGTATTTGACATGGATGATAAAAAAATTGATCAAACAACTCATCTACCAAATTGATACAGGTATTCATAATGATTAAATAAGAGTTTCTTCCTTTGACTTCACTTGATACTCCTCCTAGGCACTAAATAATTTCCCTTGCACCTTAAAATCAATAAGCTACAAATATCCCCCTATCACCAAGAGCCATATCAACTTTATGACATCCTCATCTACTCATGGAACTCATGATTAACTCCCCCTAAGACCTTACACCAAGGCTTAGACCTCACTTGGACCTACTAGGCTTCCTAGCTTCTTGATCAATTGCTCATAAATTCTTCTATATAAACCTTCAAGACCTCAAATTTTATATCTATTTAATTCATATATGTCCCCTTAAATGGATAAAAAATTTCCCTTCAACTCTCTCTCTGAATATGGGTTCCTTCACAAATAGATCCTTTTCCTTGCAGCCCTGTTAGAGGCTAAAACTAATAGTCCAAAATAAATAACATATAATCGAACAAAGATGCTTACCTTGTTGAGTACCCATTAAGTCCTTATTCCTCTAAAAGGAAAAGTAGGCAGGGTTTATTTGTACTAAATCCATTTTCTAGGCACATCTAAACCTATAATTAGGCCTAATTAGGTTTCCAAGCCCAATTCTTGACTTCCTAAACTACCTCCATACTTGTATGGATTTCCTAAATAAATAACCTCATTAAACACCTATATATCATCATTTTACACCTTATAACCAAGTTTTGTGACCCAAATCATTGTACAACCCAAGATACACCATGCCAAAGGTTTCTTGCATTAGAACCTTATGCCAACCAAGGACACTCAAATTAAGATCTTCTTCCAGAAATAACTTCAAACCTTCAATTCACTTATCATAGCTATGAATATGTGATATACATCTTTGAAAATATTTAAATCAATTGAAACAATCCATACTCAACTATATGCATATCAAGGTAAAGAACATACCTTGACCCATTCACTAGTCTCTCACTTATCAACCTTACAACACCACTCCATGATGCTTCAAATGATTGATTAATGCCTCTATGAATCCTAATAAAGACACCTCACCTACCAAGTCACTTATAAAACCTAAAATTTAGGAGATTCCCAAATCTCCATACTCTCACTAGATTGATTATCTTTCCTAAGCCTCCTTGTAGGCTTGATTGGCTCATCCATCTTCTCTTTGACTCCCTTGTCAACACACCTTGATAAAAAGTACTCTTGTCTTGCCTTCATATCTACCATATCAAAAAAAACATGTTGAGGCTCAGATTGAACATTCCTATAAGTCTTCTCATCCACTTGCTTGTTATCATTCTTCTCCTTTTTGGCTACCATCTCTCCTTTCAATGCACTATCAATATATGCTACCTATTCTTGGCATTCCTTTGCACTTGAATCTTATTTTCCCATAATTAAACAATATTGACTAATATAACTAGAAATTAATTAATCCTTGGTCTCAATATTATCTCTCTTAACATTCTTAGGTCTCCATATCCATGTATGACCTCTTCCTTGCACACTAGGAGCTCCATACACCTTGTTTTGCCTTGAGAACTCATTCAACCTATTCTTACAATACCTTGCAATATGACCAACTCTATGACACCTGAAACAAACAATATAATTTATACCTTTTTCTTGATGATGCATGTTATCTCCTTTTGATCGGTTACCTCTCCTTTTGTAATCTCTTGCAATGTGACCAAACTGATTGCAAGTATAACATTGACCCTAAAATGAATACCTCATTGCATTGGTCTGTATTGATGGTCTTATCACCTTGCTCATATCATTATTTAAAGAATCCATATCAAACTTCAATTGATTGTACTTATCTTTACTTGATTTCAAACTTGTACTTACATCCCTTATCTGATCCTTAAGATCTTGAATTATCATCTTATCTTTTTTGACTATTTCAATCATTAAGTCAAACTTGGTTTGAAGATGACTCACCTTTCCTTCATGTTCCAGAAAGCACTTGACTTGATATCTAAGGATTTTGATGATATTTTCATATTTATCTTCCTTGGATTTAGAGTTAATCTTCCTTGTCTCAAAAGGAGTATATGCTCTTTAGGACTTTTGACCATCAATATCAATTCTTGATTCTCTCTCCTTAGCTACTTAGCCATTTTGTGTTTCTAAGATCACCTTCAAGTTGTTAAGCTTCCTCCTAAGGACCTAATCTAATAACAATTATTGGAATTAGCTACTGAGAGTAGGGGGTGAATTAGTTTCATAACAATAATGTACTTTCAATTCCAAACACCATTCATTGAATCATTCAGTGACATGAAACGATTAATGCATAAGCAAATAACCACACAAGCATATCACAAAATAACATAAGAGATATGTGGGAAAACCTCTTAGGGAATAAAAAATACTGAAACATGCACATGGAATACCATCCTATAATGTCGAGATAAATTTTTTAGTGAAGCACCAACTTCACAAGGAGCTCTACCCCCTACCTAGTTGAACACTCACCCAACTAGTCTTCTACAACTCCAACTTGTAAGGAGGATCCAACCCCCTAGGCAACCAAACACCAAATCAGATAAATTGAATAAATTATCATATTGAACACCTTTTTATAATATTAAAATAATTATTACCTCATTTTTTTTCCCTCTATCCTATTTACTCTCACCCAAACAACCTCTAGGGCTCACTTGCTCAATATGCCTATTCTAGGTTCATTAGGTCCAATGACCTGGTCATCCACCTGCATAAAATTGATTAGATATGCATGAATTATCCTATTAACTATCTGATGGTACTGAATGATGTAAATATTCTCCTTCAATGAGCTATTTCATTCACTTAAGTCCACATAATTTCTACAAGAAAGAATAGGCCTATTAGGCCTTGTCTTTATACCACATTCTTCCCTTCACCCATCTTGGTCAGCCAAGATGCTTAAAAAACTTAATTTAAAATTGGAATATGTCAACACACATGTTACATGGGTGAGAAAACTGATCCATAGGTCATCTATTGCCCTTAATACCCAAATCCTCCATTAGGCCTAGTAGAGACCTAATGCATTTATGGGCTTCATACCCACACATTACACTTTTGACTTATTGGACCACCATTAGATTGTAAAAATGGAAAAAAAATATAAAAAATGCCTTTATTATAACCATTAATACTTCCATGTTGGTACACAAAATTTGTAACTCCAACTCACCACTTGAAACAAACAATTAGGTCTACTTGTTATTAGCCCTTCACATACCCAAAAAGTCCATTTTTCATATCTAAAGCAAGCAACCAAAAATTACACATAAAAATATGAAAAAATAATATTTATAGAGCATTAATTACCTAAAAAACCTCACCATTTCCATTTGACACCTTCAATCAAGCTCCAAACACCCAAAAACACCTCTGCAACATGACCACTCAGACTGGTCAAACATAGTCAAATTACAATCAAGATAATTTGATCATAAACACATATATATGTTAATTTAATGAATTAAAACACATTAATATGAACCTAAGATAATTAAACACCATATTAAAACTCATTTTATTTTTCAAATCAAGTCAAAACAACTTCAAACTCACTCTTACAAAACGACCACTTAGAACTGCCAATAGACTTGTTAACACAGTCATATAGAAGTTCATATATTGTAAATGAAAGGATGATTTAAAAACTAATAATCATAAAAAATAGATTATCTGAGTATTATAGACCAACCTGAAATATTTATTTATCTTTTTCTATCATCATTCATTGGTCTTACAGACCAATCTCTTAGACCACTCTCACGTTGTGCATACATAACTAGACAAGCCCTTTTGGCTTAAAAAATTAAACTCCTAAAAATATATCTATACCTTAAAAAAGTCTTGTATAGTTAATTTATGTCTTAAAACATAATACAATATCTATTTTATGCATCACCTCTTTCCATAAGGACTCAAACACATCACTTACCCTAACACACCTATAACTATCAACTTGGCTCAAAAACATAGTCAAGTCTCTTTGAATTTTCATAATTGATCAGGAAAAAACCAAGAATGTCAAATAATTTTTATGAACATTTTATACTTATATAAAAACATCATAACCATTATATCCTTCAAATCTATCCAAATCACCCCAAAAATATCTCTGTAACAAGCTCACTCAAATCTACCAGATACTGCAAAAACATAGTCAACTTTGACAAGAAATAAGTTCACTTTTACTAAATTTCATGAATACATTACACTTGGAATTTATTAATGGATTATAATACAAATTTTATTTTTATGCCATGCCAAAATTATCAATATTTTTGTCTCTACATGCATTTATTTGACCATTGGTTTTTTTGGTTTTTATCATAGTCAAAACCTTTAACTTTGACCTACAATAAATAAACTTGTATGAATATTAAAGACATAACACCACCTATAGGGTGATGTTCATGAAGTCTACCCCAAATTTTATTTTTACACCAACTTTATTTGATCAAAATCTTGGATTCTACGCACACATCTTTGCTCTCAGGTTCACTAAGAAAAACCCAATCAACCAACAATCTAATCTCACATGACATAAATTCATATTTACAGACTTTTGGGACAAACCACCACCTAGAGAATATTCATTGTGGATTTTGATACAACTTTCATTTTTACTCCATCTTGATATGACACCTTCCATGGCTTCTACAACTCATTCTTTGCTCACTGGTCTACAACACATAGTTTGAATTCAAATCCCAACGTCAATATTTTTTGAATTGCAACAACTATTTCCAAGGGCTTAATATTGATGGTCTTTGGTACATCATAATGAACAAGAGAAACTTGGGAGATTTATAAATTGAGTAAGATAACACCTCAGACATCAAAAATTTAGGGATATTTCATGGCACATATGACCTCACTTCCATGACCTCCTTTGACTATAATTGACTTTATAGGTACCTACAATAAATGCTCCAACATACTAGTCTAAACATGCCTTGACATCCTAAGATGTTCTAGCTTGTATAGGGTACTCTAGTGCACTTTTTCTCTCTCCAAAGGACACCTTGAGATTTTAGAATGTCCTCAATGCATCTAGGGATGCCTCACATCATCCTCTATACCCTCTAAAACCTTTACTACTACCATACACTTATAAAAAATCCATTTGACCTCTTTGTCCATGCACTCATGCTTCTCATCATACATTCATATCTCTCTTAAGCATGACAACCTACTCTCATGACCTCATGCTGACCTTATACTCCTCTATGACTCTCTAAACATTTTGATGTCAATAATGACACTAATGCCTTCATTCTCTCATGATCACTCCTTTGACATTATTGCACTCCTTCGACATCAATGACAACCATAAGCCAACACCTCCTTTCTTTAAAACCTATTTTATTTCTCCAGACTTATACCACACATGTGAAATCACCCAAAATAATTTTATTCACTTTTCCTAGGCCATCACCAATCTCTATGCCAATTTTGGGGTCCTAATGCCCTGTGGAAGTATGCAAACCAAGAAATGGCGTTACCACCTAGTCTCATTTTGAGCCTTTTTGAGACTGACTTGAAAAATGGGTCTGGTTTGGTCTCCTCCAAAATATCTTGTGCATTTTTTTGGATTTTAATAGATAGGAAAAGTCTCAAATTACCTCATACCATTATTTGGAAGTTCTCCCCTTCTCATAACACCTAAAAAAACCAAAAAACATGTAAAAATAAGGCATTTTTACCAATTTTTACAAGTGATGTCAGCATAAAAGTTCATGGGGCTAACCTCCTTGAAGTCCTCAATAACATAAAATAGGTTTTAGGAGCATACTATGTCATAATATGTGCTTTTGAGCTCTTTTTCCCTTGACTAGTCACTATTAGGGTTTAAGAGAGGTTTTAGACCTATTTGGCGTCTTAATGATTCTTCATAAATAAAATATCATTAAATGAAATCATACAACTCATAAAAACTTCTTAGTATACCAATTTAACTATTATAAAAGGCTTATAATCCATGTAAAGTGTGGGCAACAGTATGAGCATCTGAAGTTGCTCTTCGGGTGGCTTGCTTAGTGTTTCTTGAGCATGAGATAGGTCTATTTTGAGTTTTGGGTCTCAAAACCTCATTATATTTATGGGAAGAGTTCATAAAATTTGTAAACATCCTTATCAATTATTCCAAATTATTTGGAAGTGTTCATTACTCTTCTATATCAATTTAGTATATTGGTCAGGGGTCTTGGGGTATAAGACCTATCTCCTTCTTTCTAACCTTCAAGGGCCTTGGAGTGAGCATTGAAGTTTTTTTACACATGAGAATGTATGGATATATATTATATGAATATTCACTACCCTCATATTCCCTTCATTAGGTTTGGTAACTTGTTTCATGCCTTTGGAGCTCAAGTGGACCCCTAAGTCTCTTAACTACCCCTTGCCCAAGGAGTGGGAAAGGTCCGAGACAAAATAATGAGTACTTACACTATTTTTATAACTTTAAGGAGACCATGTATGTCTCATTAAACTCAAAAAAACACTATTCACCAATTTTCAAACCATTCTCATGCCTTTATAGGCCTCAACACAATAATTTTCTCATGACCAGTAGGGTTTGGTATTGTGACTACAAAGTTTTAGGCTTAGACTGAGTTTTGCTATTTTAGATTGTGATTTGAACTTATAATTAGGTCTAAGTTGTTATATCATTATTTTACTACATCACCAAGTCATAGATCAAATAATCTTCACCCTTTTATAGACATCTCATAGTCCTCATCTTTCTCAAAATAAGTAAAATACTCAAAAATAGACATGTAGGTTATGTTGAATGTGTTTAGGGTATCAAGACCTCAGACTTACACAAATATTAACCTCATAAATAGTTAATAAACCTAGATGTAAGTCACAAATATTTTTCAATAACCTCTATGCCTCTTCATTAGGCTTAATACCAACTGTCACTAGGGTAATTTGTAGGTGTTTTTCTTGGGGTCATTTGACTATGCATAAGGTATGTTTAGACTTTACCTTCATACCATTGATCTCACCAAATCCCTTGAATTAGTTGAGGTCCTAATTTAGGTTCAAAAACCTTTCAAATCCCTTAGTCTCTTTACTCAAGCCTACAACTAGTTCACTCCATTAGCCACCTATGGGTGACTTCTAAGAGACCATGACTACCTTCTCTATTTTTAGGGCTTCATATCTTCCAATGCTAACCTTACAATGATCTGTTACTTAGTTTAAGTCTCAAATTAGACTTAGGGATCTTCTATAGACCTCAACTCCTTTTCTCCTTTGGACTTATGACCAACTACCTAGTTCACCACCTATAGGTGACTATTAGAATTATCTTGGTCATATATAGGGTTTTAAGGTCTTTGACCTTATCATTAATAGCCTTCGAATGCCCTTAAAATGGGTTAATGAACCTATTCATAGTATCATTTGGGTTTAATCACCCTTTAGACCTCTATCCATTCATTTTTCAAGACTTAGCACTAGCCCATTGTCTATTTCCTACCTGTAGATGCTCATTAGGGCTATTTGATTGTATTAAGTATTTTAGGCCTCTCCTCCAACAATACAAACCTCCCAATGGTCCATAAGAGTTAGTTTAAGTATTTAATGTATTCAAACCTCTTCAAAACACCACTCTGCTTACTCTCTTTAGGTTGAAATTGGAATGGTCATAAGATAAGATTGTAGGTGGCCTTTTTAGAGCTATTTGACTATGCATTGGGTTTTGAATCTTCTCCTTCAAACATATCATGATACTTGAAAGTTTAAAAAAAAATAGTATCCATTATGTATATAGGGTTTGTATATCCCTTGAGACACTTTCCAATCACTTTGTACATGATCCTTCTATACACAGTCTGTACAGGGTACTGTAGGTGCTTTTAATGAGTTTGCTAACTTAATTTCACTGTCATCTTCACTTACAAGTGACCTAGTGGTTTCTTCAAGGCTTATGTATTGAAATTAATTATTTCAAATTCAAGTTTATTTTAGCTTATTCTAATGTTGAGTTGACATTGACTTTGGTACCAAATGGAGACCTATAGGATTAGGCCTATAGGTTGCTTTTAAAATGCTAAGGCTAAAAATAGCCATTTCATGAATTCCTGAACTTCTCAACTCTGTAAAATATATCAACCACTATTCTCTTTCATGTCATTCATCAATAGTCTATAGAGATTATAAGCCAAGCATATTCATCTTCAACCCACCTGATTGAGCTATACAAATTGTACACAGTCAACCTAATGTAAAAGGTCAATGTATATAGAATTGGAGCATTCTATTCAATTTGAGAAATTTATAAAGGGGAAATGAGGTGGTTAAGGATATATGAAGACATGAGGATATGTGTAATGCCTCCACCAATACTTTAAGCATCCCAACCTGTTCTTATAGTCCATACAACATGCTATTAAAGGAAACAACTATGACCTTTCATTGGAAAAATGTATATTTGGACTCCTATTTTGAACCTTTCTTCATTTATAGGAGCATAATATCATATAAAAAACTTACATCATGGTATCTTACTGGTAATTGATCCTAAATTAGCAATCTAAATCCATTACACTTGTTTAAACACTAACAATGTCTCCCAAAGAGAAAATACTTGAAGATATGAACAAGAAACACATTTAAGACAAGTAGAACATTAATGCCATGAAAATTATGGGTCTTCAATGAAAAATTAAGCATTATATAACTTTGAGAATGATCACCATGAAGAGGAAACAAGAACTTTTAGAAGGATTGTCTAAAGCAACTTATACAACAAGGCATTCTTCCTCCAAGTGAAAGCACCTCATGGAGATGAGTTGGCCAATTAAACCACCATGAAAGGGAGATAAAATACCTATATAAAACACCCTCAAAAGAATTATTCTCCATCAATTTCTAAGTTATGTAAACAAGTGCAAGAACATACCCCTCTCAGATGCATAAGCCATAATGACCTATTGTCACTCTTAGCGATTGTTCATAAATAATAATCCACCATTATTAAAACTAATGCCACTAATTTTAAGCTTACTTGTACCCATAACAATGTCCAAAATTTTAGATCTTAAGTCTCTCTTTTGACCATGCCATTTAATGCAAATTTTCCTTCCTAAGCTTGTGAAGGCAACGATGGAGGAGAAAAAGTTTTTGGAGGATACAGATCTAGAAAATGGTCTGAGGGATCCCAAGAGACACTTTTACACTATTTACAACTAAAAACTAATCTTGAAAGGCCATACAAGTGCATGAAAAGTGTCATTTTTCCAATATTAGGAGTTGAACTACAGGGTGTGTTAGACCATGACTATTCCTAAGCCATATATGACTTGTATCTAACACCAGGGGCATTTTTAATCTTCTTAAAAATTCTCTCCTTGAGATGTCATGTCCAACTCTTCTTCATGGGCCAAAAGGTGGCCAAATTGATGTTTTTTGCATATAGAAGATAAAATAAGGTTAGAACATGGTAATATGATATAAATGACATCCAAATAAGCTTTTGAAATGAATGTATACCAAATTATTACTTTGACTAAGTTTTACCATACAAGACCTTGTACTTGACCATATGATTAAATAAGTGAATCTAAGACCAAAACTTGGACAATGATAGATAAGGACACATATGACCATATGGGACAATCTAAGACCACTTGGGACCATGACAATACCATGAAAAGCATTATAAACCTCTATGAAGTTTCAATCTATAGCAGGTGACCCAACTTTGACTTGGGGTCAAATTTGGTCAACATGAACCTGCCTCCTCATTATCAATATCAAATATCTCTATTGGCCTCGATAATGACATCTCATTATCTCATTAGGGGAATTGCATAGATCTCATTAATACTATTTTATCTGGTGGTGTATGTTGTCTCACTTTGAGTTGGTGTGTGACACACTCATACTGAAATCTCTCAACTAATCCCAAGTGTTGATCTAGATATCATCAACTAGTACAAATTCACTGTAAGTGTGTAACATCATTTGTCCTTCTTATATGCTCTTGATATATGGGCCATGTAATGTCACCCTCTTATATATTGCCTAACATATGCATATATCTAGTAGTATATTATGCCTTAGGCATCTTTAGACGTAGGGCCACCCATTGTTCTTTGCATAGACTCTCTAGTCCTCATCCCTTTTTTGGTAAACCAGTCTACCTAGTAACTACACATTCTCATAGCTCTTATGAAGCCTAATTTTGGTTCCCTTAGATTTTTCATTTTATTTTGTTTCATAAATATAATTATATGATATTGTATCACTTTATGACACATTATCTCTAGGTTGTGTTTTGATTCATGATACTACATTTGACTATCATTTTTGGTTGCCTTTGATATATAGTATAAATGTCTTGAGACTCATGATTATTTCATTCACTCGGTTATTCAAGTTCACTTTTATTATGATGTATGTGTCACATGGTGTTTCTCTCTAAGGTTATGTATTACAATTGATGAATTTAGGTAGTATGTTGATTTCATCTTTGTGTTTCTTATGCTATGGACACATATATGGATTGACTATCTTCTTGATACGTTGTTAGGATCCCTTTATCCTACCTATTTTATTTTTTATTGGGTGCTATTAAATAAAATATTTGGTGCATATGCTTTGTAAGTCATGACATAAGTTAATTTGTAATTATCCTAGGTACATGGGAAATGATAATTGCCTTTAGTTGATTTTGTTTATGTACATAACATAAGAAGAAGGAAAGTATGTGTATCAAATATATATGTATTGAGTATTGATTAAGGAGGTTTCCCCCTTGAAGAGGCTTAAAATATTTAGAATCTCAATAAAATGTTGCTCTTTTTATTTTAGTGCATCACATATTCTACATTTTTTTGTTTGGATATTTTTTTGCAAAAAGGATCATATTATCTAGTATAAAAGTTTTTTTTAGGGTCATTTTCCTACAACAACATTAGGGATTCAATGGCTTGATGTGATTGTACACCATATGTTCTCACCTCACCCTATCAGGATCTTGATGATAAGAAAGTGGTAATATAAATAAGGGCACTAATAATTTTTTACCATTTTTATTTTTATGTTAGTAGTTTATTTATATTTTAGGCTAGAAACCTTGTATTGGGGTTTTTTAGGTATCATCAAAGAGTAGTTATTTTTAGCTAAAAATGTGGAATCTAGTGTGAAGTGAGATGGGATTTAAACCATTATCAAAGGTTTCAAGATAATATTTGTGTATGAATTTGAGCTTCCACATACCTTTAGGTATTTTAAAAGACCCCATAAATTTTATTTTTAGAACCTAGCCATAGATAGCCTTCAATTATCTATAACCTATGGTGCATTAGTAAGCAATTATCCTTGAGGATATACTCGTATCATACCTTAGTGATGACATAGTGGGTTATGGGAAGGACGAATCCTTTGTAATTAGCTCTCAAATGAACTGGGATAAAACACCTTGTGATAAATCCTCCATGTTATAACCATAACTATGATAAACTTGGGCATCCTTGGAGTGGGCTGAATCTACCACCAATATATTTTTATGAATGAGGGTTACTGAGGAAAAAGGGACTAGGAATTTTTAGGCCACTTCTATTTATATCAGGTCACTTTTAACTTTTTAATCCTTTCGTAGAGCTTATTAATTTGATATATAAGTTTGGTAAACCTTATAGTAGATGTAAAAATTATAATAATGGTAGACAAATGTTGTTCATAAGACTAGATAAACTTGTCTTCAAAGTCACTAACTTCAAAGAAAATTTAGAATCCAAAATAAATGACTCCCACATGAGTAAACATAAGAAATGTGGGGTCAACACAACACATTCTAACATAGTGTTCATTTAGGAAAAATGACACAATATAAACACAAACTATATTTCCAAAAATTTTATAGAAGATCCCAAAATTTGTTGTATAAAGTAGATTAATACTTTTTCTTGCACTTCACCCTCATCAAGGATAAGAAAAACATAGCCTCATTTTACTTGGAGCGAGAAGCCATATAATTATACTAGTGATATGAAAAGTCTCATGGAGATCCATTAATAGTTTTGTAAAAACATCCTAGTTTAATTTGATCCTAATGAGTATGAGGATTTTACAGGATCCCTCACTGAATTCAATAAAATATTTATGTTTGTGACTATTAAATTTAGTTTAAAAAACTAGTAAATAGGACCAAAGGGTTGACATATGAGTTTTTTCAAATTTTGTTTCATAATCGACCTAAAATAGGAAATTAGGGTTGAAGTCAAATTGGTCAAACCCAAGGATATGATGGGAACCATTGGTTTGGTAAAGCTTGTGGATCACAAATTTATTATTTAACACTCTACCTATAAATTGTGATCTAGAAATTTGACTCAAGAGATGATGGTTAGTATGGTGTTAATTCCAAAATGAAAACAAAATGAAACAAACACACTAATAACATAACATCTCTAGACCTAGACACTAGGGAGAGCTTAGTTAACAATCATTAATGAAACACACAACTAAAATGCAAAAAAAAAAAAAAAAAAAAAAACTCTTTTACCTTCCTTAGATGCTCCAAAATACTTGTTGTGGTGGCTTGCTCGGCTTGTGCTCATGAAGTCCTTGGCAATGGAAGCTTGTCTACCTCCATCTCTCCTTGGCACCTTTGGCTTATGGCTTGGCTTGGAATTAATTTGGTATGATAACACTAGTTGATTGAAGCTTTTGGAACTAATTTGGCATTATAAATTTGCATCAAAAAAGCTTAGAAATGATGTTGTGAGGCCTCTTATTTATAGATTTTTGGATTTGGCTAGAATCAACCTGAACCATCCATCTCAAGATTGAGATGTGTGGTTGAGGATTAATTCAATTTTTTTAATTAAATTTGTAATTATCCTCATCATGGGATTAGAAGAAGGGGAAATTTAGAGGCATGAAGGGCATCATGAAAGGCATTGATGAGGCATGGAGGGCATGAATCTTGATATTTATGGCATTTATGGCCTAGGGATGTCTTCCCAAGAAATGAGGTTACTTGATGATGTAGATATTCAATATTCATTTCCAAAAATAAGTATTCAACAAGTTTATATGGAATTATTAATTATGTCTTGATTTGGGTTAATGAGCTCTTAAGCATGATTAAGCACTTTGTGCACAAATTACCCAAATTGATCAGAATGCCTTGTTATTGGTCCAAAATTTGACTGAATTAAAATTAGAAGGTGACGTTAGATGTGTTAGAACCATATTACCTTTTAGGATGTTGCCAATAATAAATACCAAAGGCATATGTATTGTGAAAAATATTTAATAGGGAAGAGTAATCCACAGCACCCAGGTGCAAATTTGGCATTTTGTCTCAAAATGAACTGATCAAAGTTAGTTGACCCATAAATTGCATTTCCCCATTTAGGGATATCCTAGCCAAAATTGACACTTGAATATGTTAGTTTCACATCATTTAGCATGCTTTAGTGTTTTTAGGCCAAATTGTGCATTTTAGGTGGAAACTAGCCAAAAACCTAATTGGAGGTTATCAGTGGCTAGTTTTAGGTGTCTACAATTTGCCCTTATTTGGGAAGATGTTACAAACCATAGGAAAAGCAATGTCTTATCAAATAATGAGAAATGGCCTGTATGCCAAAAATTAGATGATGGTTGAAGAACAAAGCTCCAAATGGTTTTGGGAAGCCTATGATGATGTACCCTTGAGAGAGGCCATCCCATTTGTCGATGGATGGTCCCTCAAAAAGAAAAAAAGAAGAAATATAGAATTAACCCATGGTTGAGATTAATCCAAACAAGAAAATGCTTGCATGCATTAATGTAAAAATGATATTGATTTTCCCAAAGGTGATTATAATCAAGAATAAAATTCAAAATAATGATTTGCCCATAGGTAGTTATAATCATTAAAAGGACCTACATTAGCTAAAGATGATTGTACCTTAGTTAGGGCTGATTAGCAAGCATAACTCAAGGATATAACTTGAAATACAAATTAAATATGAGTGGGTGTAAAGTGGTGAAATGGATGAATAGAAGAATAAGATTAATCAGTGTCAATGATTCAGTTGTACCTACTAATGAGGAGATGCTCATCCTGATTAGCAATGATACAACTAGAATGGTTATTAGGTTAATTTGATCAAGGGTGGGATGGAAGGATTTGCTAAGGTGCCAAGGAGAAACTTCTATGGCTCCATTGATTATAGACCTTTGTGAAGCTAATTTTTGCTATAGCATGTGATGGTAGGCTTCATGATAGAACACCATGAAGACTTGGCCTAAAAATGCATAAGGACCAACTCTCAATCCAATAAACACTTGAAAAGAATACACCAATGACAAAAACCATGATGATAATATTGACGTATGAATATGGATAGACTGAAGAATAATGTGTGTAAGGAATAAACCAATGCATACATATAGACTGAGTCGAGGCAACAATGTTGAAAGAAAATAAACAGGCAAGCAAACAAACAAACAAAAAAAACTAAAATAAACAAACAACCCAAAATAAACAAACAAAGAGAAAGCTTAAAAATAAAAGAAAAAGAAAGCATCCTAACAATGACAATGCCCCAGTAAGGTGGATCGAGGATAACTAACTAGGCTTAGATAGGATAAATATTTTTTGGATTTTTGAAATGTTATGAATATTTTTAGAATTTTGAGGTATCTTAAGTTGTTAGAGAATGACAAGATACCTACTCATAAAATAGTGAGAACATTTGGCTTAGGTTACTCATGAAATGACAAGAGCATATGGAAAGGGGGATTGAGGTGACCTCAACATGAATTGATCATGACCCATACAATCCTAAAATGACCTCAAGTCATAGTAATTCCATATACACAAAAGGTAGAGAAAAACCAACTAGGTCCCAACAATTTCTCAAATTCAGTAAATGGCCAGTCAAATGAAAACATCAATGGCAAGGTGATATGGTAATGCATGATAAACAAGTGATGCCCCTACTTTTCCCATAGGCATTTATAACTAAGATACAATGGCATAGGTCAATGATACTAATTTTTCCATAGGTGGTTATAATTAGTAGCAATATTGGTGAAACACTGATTTGCCCATAGGTGGTTATAATCAAGCTCACATAAACAACATAGATATAGGATGAAAGATATCTTGTTAGATTAATTGCCACACTAATTTCATAGACTATCATTGTAAATATAGATTGGATTTATTATTAAAACTTGATTGGAATCCTCTCACAAAAAGTGCAGGAAGAACCAAAGTAACCATGATCAAAATAGGATTGGGTAGGATGACTAAAAATAGGCTTTGGTCTAAATAAGAATGGAATGATAGGATGATATAGTCTTGTTAAGGATAATGATTGGTTATATAAATTAGATAAAATGGTAGTAGGGTTTCCCTTATATGATGGGGTAATTGGCAGGAGTATGTGACAGTGGCAAAAGGATATGTAACAATGACAATGGCAAGGCAATGTGAAATGGTATGGTACATGTTTTTGTTTTGGGTGTGGTTTTTGATTCTATTGCTCTTGATAATGGGGAGATGCATGTGCTAATTAATAAATGATACAAATACAATACTTGATCATGTTAATTATTATCCCACACGTCATCAAAATAGCTGCTCTATCAAGAACTCGATGCAAATTTGGTTGTCAAGAGTGCTTTTGTGATCATCATTGGTCATTGATTATAATTCCTTTAAGCATTGAGACAAGGTATATTTATAGCCTCTATAAAAGAAAGTGTGTCCATGGATGGTAAACAAGGAAAAATGATAGATGGTAGGTTTGATTGTGAAATAGAATGGTAGATGATAATGAAATGTGGAATGGTGGGGAAATAAATGAAGATTAGGACTTTCAGTCACATATAATGTTGTTGATGCTAGATTCAACATAATTTTGGTTATGGTGGGGCCAAAGACTTGTTCTCTCGATAAGACCACCAAATTTTTCTATTGTTTGATCTTGAGAGTAGCGACTATCTGATTAGGCTGTAGATTAGAAGCTATTTTGATTTGATCTTTGATTTTGTCTTCATCAAGTAGTGAAAATTTTTTGTGCTCAGCTATTGGTGCCTCAAAGAGGTTTTCACCAATGAAGTTATCTTGATTTTCCTCTAGCACCTTTAAGATGGTTTCACTAATGAACTTTGGATTTTGACTTTGATTTTCTTTTAGTGCTTCTGAAAAAGTTTCATTAGAAGATGCTGAGTTTTGACTTGGATTGTCCCCTAGTGCCTTAGAAAAGGTCTCACTAGGAGAGTGTTCTTTTGCTACATGAATGTTGTCTTGGCCTCCTTGCTCTTTTTCAATTACTATGTCACCATAGATGCAGTTCAACAAAGTGTGATTCTATTGGTCCCAATCAACATTTGTGGGAGATAGAATGTCAATAATATGGCTATCTTGGTTGATGGTAATGGCTTGTGGAATGGTAAAGGAATGGGTAAAGGCTGCAAAATCCTTGTAGAAGATACTAGGAGAACTTGTGTTGAAACTAAAGTACTCATCCTTAAAAATTGTAGAAGGATCACAAATTTATTCAAATTGATATGTGAGGCATGCATAACTAATATTGTAACATCCCTAAACATATTCTTCTTCTAAATTTGATTCTAACTTAAGGGATTCTAAATTCGATGTTGAGATTGATGTTGATTCAGGTTCTAATTTTAATGCTAAATCTAATGTCGATCCAAGAATAGAAACTGACTTTAATTTTTATTCTTCATCTGATAGGTACTCTGTTACAATGATGTCTTGTTGAATGCTTGGTATTGGATAAGTAACAATCTGTAATGACATGATGGGCTCTATAAATACTAGTTTGTCAAAGTGAGAATCCTCTAGGATGGGAAATATGTCAAGAGATAACTCCTCAGAGACTAGCTTGTCAATAGGAGGCTATTGATAACTAGGCATATGGTCAAGATAATGGTTTTCCTAAAGGTAGTTCTAATCATTAAGAAGTGACTCAGTAAAGACTGGCTCATCAGAGTGAGACTCCTCGACAACTGGTATAGGATCAATAGGTGATTCATCAGAGGTTGACTTATCATATATGGTTGGTTCAATAAAAACATCTTGGATTAGTTGGTTTTCTTGGCCTTGGTTTCCGATGAATTGGAAAATACCAATTTTGAACACAGCTTGGTCTTTAAAGGATTGGATCGGTTGAGGTTTGGATGGGATTAGTATTGGATGAGGAATGACTTGCAGTTGGATAATGGTAGGGTATTGGGGAACATTATTGCTCATATGAGCCAAAATATAAAGTCCTAATATGGTAATGATAGGGCAGTGTGGAACTTGATTGCTTACACAAGCTAAAAGACTAGGTCTTGGAATGATGAAGAGGTGTTGTGGAGCTTGATTGCTCACATAAGTCAAAGGACTAGGTTTAGGAATGGTAATGGTATTCCTTGGATATTGCAGAGTTTGATGGCTCACATAATCTAAAGGAGGGTTAGGGGTAGCTAATGATATGATAGAAAAAGGACATCATGAAACTTGATTGTTTGCACAAGTAAAAGCATCCAAGTCTTCTTCATAAACCATATCATCCCAGTCATGAGTTGCTTCATAAGCTGGTTCTTGACTATGTTCCATGCACTGATTATCATAAAGAGGGTATGGATTTGTATCCTAAATAACATTATCTATAATTGGGTCTTCAAAGCCCTCTTCACAAGTTTCTTTATACCACTCAAGGTCTCAAGTTGGATCGTAAGTTGTTTTGTGACTTTGTTCCCATGACTGATTAATATGAGGTAGATAGAAATATATCTCACAAACCATATTAACATCATTGGGGTCTTGACAAAAGTCATAAAAGTCATTTTGTGTAGTCATTCTATCATAAGTTAGATTTTAAGTGACTCCACCATAAGTGTAGTTATACATATCCACATAAATGATGAGAGTTCTGAAAAGAAAAAGACTTACAATTATACAAACTCTAAAAAACTATGTCCAAAGGACAAATGGTTTAAACTTGGTCTAACTTGGTCAAAAGGTGGAGTTGTATTTCCAATGTGGTTTGAAAGTGGAGCTGTATCTCCAAAATGATTTGTAATAAGACTGGCATAAAATAACCTAACATCAAATGTCATACGCACAAAAGGTCAAGCATTTGAATAAAAACCAACGTGTCAAAGGTCTAGGTCAAAGTGTTCTAAACAAGGTCTAAACTAGGAAAGGGAAAATTTGAGTTTCTAGGCCTTTTATCCAAATGTAGAGTCAAAAGCTAGGCTCAAACAAAAAGGCATGCACTAGGACTTTTGGCCAAACAACGTCAAAATCTAGACTTAAAATAAAGGCTAATGTGATTTGATTTAATCTAACATGGTTGGAAATAGCTTTGACATAGACCAGGCACATGTAATCAAACATAAACATGATCAGTTGGCATAAGGAATAAGACAAAAGGCTCTTTGAAAGGTTGTGTTCTCCCAAATAAAGGCACAAACAATGATGAGGATAAGCATTAAACAAACAAACCACTAATAGTTTTCAATTTTGGGTAATCGATTAACTAAAATTATGTAACCCAAAAGATAAATATCTATGTATCAATGCCACAAATTGAGGCTTAAATAGAAATCAATAAATGTTTGGATCCAAACTTAACAAGGTTAAATTGAAAACTCAATGTTGAAAACTAGGATTTGACCAAACAAGCTAGACAAGATTGGACAACATGATAGCACAAGACAAAGGTCCAAATGGTATATACAAAATGGTTTGAAACAAATGGTTTTGATACAATGGTAAACAAGTCTTGAAACAAATCGAGCAACTTAATGGCGTAAGCTTAGTTGAATGATGTGGTCAATGTTATTTTTCAAAGACTAAAAAGACTCAAAAATGTTTTGACATGATTTGGGCAACATAACACTACCCTTTGCAACTCAAATACATTGTTTTGACATGGATTATGAACAAATAAACAAGTTTTAGTCTCAAAACATACCAAACAAAAATGACCAAAATACACTAAGTATAATTATCCAAATCCTAGCAAGGGTATGGCATGTAGAGTTGACTAAACTATCAAGTTTCAAATGTTTTAGGGGAATCAATTACATAATGACTTTCATATCAAATGATGTAAAATACAAGCACATAAATTAGGTGACCACAATATTGGCTAGTTATAAAAAGATCTAGTCCTTTTTACAGCCACTACATCTTACTATTCGCTCAATGTAGTGCAATGTCCAAGTGTAGATACGTCCCATATGCAACTTCAAAGGAGTAAGTGAATTCAATGCCAGGAGGTGAAACCCTAGATCAAAGCTTCATTAAAGAACTCATGGGAGGTGATGAAGTCCCCCTCATAAGCTAAGATGCATAAGAAATAAATAAAGCATGAAAGTAGAAAGACTTTAGGGTTATTTTCAAGGTCACCCAATGTTTGATGAGTTTTTGGGGAGTGCTTTAAGGGACATTCTTTCTAATCCTTGGCCTAGGCTATTTGCAATAAGAATGACACTTTTGATTCCAAGGGTTTCCTATAGGGGACAAATAGAAGAACATACATGCAACATTCTTCTTTTTACCAAACAAAAAACTAACCAAACAACTATTGCAAGCAAAAATTGACAAGTGTGTTCAATTCTTAAACCCAAATGAAATGTCTGGTGGTGTTTATTTGACCCCTTGGTCTTAGTTACAAAATTTGAAAAACATTCATCAAAAACACCTAATTTTTTTATTAAACACTAAAAACAAGGTTCCTAATCAAAATTTAAGCATGTAAAAGTGATTAAAACATGTTTTGAGCAAATATTTCACTTGGTCCTTGAGCAAAATTGTGAGCATGTCCTTTAGCTTTGAATCCCTTTTTTGCTTGAAATAATAAAATTTGGAAAAAGAGGTCTCCAGTCTATATTTTTGGAAAAACACAGTGACTGACATTGGTTTTTACCATTGACATTAGTTATTTGGCTACGAAGATCTGACTGATGTTGGCTGATCAGTGATCGATGTCAATTTTTCTTGTCGATGTCGATTACTGTGTAAAAACCATGGAAATCGAAAATGGCAAAATAAAGTTATAACATCAATTTGCAAGAGTTATAAAAGCTCAAATAAATATTTTAAAGTTTCAAAATGGTATTATTCATGTGTTGGATGCATTTAGTCTCACCGAGCATGCCATAATGTGATCTAGGAATTTGACTCAAGAGATGATGGTTAGTATGGTGTTAGTTCCAAAATGAAAACAAAATGAAACAAACACACTAATAACATAACATCTCTATGCCTAGACACTAGGGAGATCTTAGTTAACAATCATGAATGAAACACATAACTAAAATGCAAAAGAAAACTCTTTTACCTTCCTTAGATGCTCCAAAATGCTTGTTGTGGTGGCTTGCTCGACTTGTGCTCATGATGTCCTTGGCAATGAAAGCTTGTCTGCCTCCATCTCTCCTTGGAACCTTTAGATTATTGCTTCACTTGGCTTGGAATCAATTTGGCATGGTAACACTAGTTGCTTGAAGCTTTTAGAACCAATTTGGCATTATAATTTTACATCAAAAAAGCTTAGAAATAATGTTGTGAGGCCTCCTATTTATATATTTTTGGATTTGGCTAGAATCAACCTAAACCATCCATCTCAAGATTGATATGTGTGGTTGAGGATTAATTCAATTTTTGGAATTAAGTTTGTAATTATCCTCATCATGGCATTGGAAGAAGGGGCAATTAAGAGGCATGGAGGGCATCATGGAAGGCATTGATGAGGCATGGAGGGCATAAATCTTGATATTTGTGGCATTTATGGCCTAGGGATGTCTTCCTAAAAAATGAGGTCACTTGATGATGCAGATATTCAATATTCATTTCCAAAAATAAGTATTCAACAAGTTTCTATATAATGATTAATTATGCCTTGATTTGGCTTAATTATCTCTTAAACATGATTGAGTACTTTGTGCACAAATTACCTAAATTGATCAGAATGCCTTGTTATTGGTCTAAAATTTGACTGGATTTGGAATTATAAAGCAATGTTAGATGTGTTGGAACTGTATTCCCATTTAGGATGTTGCTAAAAACAAATAACAAAGGCACATGTCTTGTGCAAATATTTGATAGGGAAGAGCAATCCAAAGCACCTAGGTGTAAATTTGGCATTTTGACTCGAAATAAACTGATCAAAGTTAGCTAGCCCATAAATTGCATTGCCCCATTTAGGGATACTGTGGCCAAAATTGGCACTTGAATATGTCAGTTTCACATCATTTAGCATGCTTTAGTATTTTTACCCCAAATTCTGTGTTTTAGGTGGAAACTAGCCAAAACCTTGATTGGAGGTTATCGGTGGCCAGTTTTAGGTGTCTACATAAACCAATATAACAAAACATTTCAATGTTGAATCATGCACTAATAATTACAAATCCTAAAATGACCCTAATTAAGTGTTTATTGATGTTGATATTTAGGTCCATAAAGAAGATGAGTCATGTTACAATTGTGATGAAAAGTACACACTAGGCCATAGGTATGTGGAGAAAAAGTTATACCTACTACATGTGAAATTACCTCTTGATTCATATGAATGTGAATAAACAAAAGACACATTAGAAGAGGAAAAAAGAGGAAACACCAAAAAAATGAGAATATTTCAGCTTAAATTTTAGTGCATGCATTGAATAGAATCACCACACCTCAAAGAATGAAGGAAATTACCTCAAAAATCACTTGTAGCCATTTTTATTGCCTCTTGAAACACACATAGATTTATCATCCCTTGACTAGCAAAATAACCTAATGATTATTTATACCCATGCTCTAGCTTCGAGGTCATGGTAGCTAATGTAAGAAAAATAGTCTGTAAAGGAAAATGAAAAGACATTTGAATCTTAGTTGAGAACTACAACCTAATATTAGATATGTTTGTCTTACCATTAAGGGGCTGTAGTGTGGTTTCAGGACCATAATGGATATAAAAAAATGAACCTATATTATAAGACTTATATGAAATATGGATGCAATTCATATATAATTCCAAAAATACACCATACAAGGGCTCACAATAAGGAAAACGAGTATAATTGGATAATATCATATGGAAAAAATGCTAAAAAAGGGTTCTGATAGAGGCACGACACAACTTTATATCATATGTTTTAACCTTTTAAGACTTAACAAGTGTAAATCCTATGTTGTTAAAGAGTTGAGTATAGTAAATTAGGGTAATAATATGAAATAAATACAACCACTAATTTTTTACATAATTTACTAACTATGACCTTTCTAAAAATAGTAATAAATAGTGAAAGTAAGAACTTAGCTGGAAAATGACTTTAATAGATGATATAGATGTTGGAAATTGAGGTAGAAGTTGGTCTAAGTGTCAAAAATAGGATCCTAATTTTTGAACCCATTTTGGATGGTATCACCCTAATTAGATAGTAATACCATTATTGGAAATGTGGCAGTAGTGTACTTATATTGGTGACAGTGTCTTATATGTAGGACTATCTAGAGCTTTTGGGTGCATTTATGTTTTTGATATATGAGGTCTATTCCTACATGCACAAGTCCTAAAACCTTGTATATTTCTTATTTTTACTGAATTTATGAGAAAATCCTAATCCTCCATATGGTTAGGACATCTGATTGATACAAGCTAAAAAGTGTGTTGGTTAGTTGGGTAGGCTAGACATCCTTAACACCCCATTATGATGAGAGTTACATACACATTTATACTCTAAGGACATATCAAGTTTGATGTATGTCTCCCTACCTAAGTTTTGGTGTAAGTGTAAGTGAATCTAGTATAATAGTGACCTTGAGTGGTTTGAATGTGCTCAAGACTAGAAATCTAGGTAATCTGAGCTTAGGACTATTATAAAATGGTAGTGTGTAGAAGTAGGGAATAATAGGGATTGATAACCTTAATTGTGCATAACTTATTTTGATTTTGAATGTTTACTTTATATATGATTTCCATCTATTCATTAGAGAGCTAAAAGTCATGTATTTATACTATTCTGATGCTTTTGTGGGTGTTAAAAGAGGTCTATATTGAACCTGGGAGGTCATAGATTTGAAAGATATCTATTTATGAAAAAGATAGGGAAATGACATGAACACCATTATTGAGACACTAATTCCATGTGGCACTAATGCCCTTATTATGGTGATAGTGTCCAAGTGGCAAAAAATTATGCATGAAGGGCTAGGATCAAGAAATGGGGGTCTAAGATTGCTTTAAAGATGACTAGGGACACTTGTGGCTTACACAAAGGATGGATAAGTGTGATAATAGGTTCCAGGATAGGTATAGGGATAATATAGGGATAGGTAGTCTCAAGTAACACTCTTATCACTCAAATACCACTTTTAGGTGATTACATCCCGCCGCCCGCCCCCCCGCCCCCGCCCCCCTTTATTCTAGAAATGCAATAAAACAAAATGACTAAGATAAAGGAAAAAAAAACATTCTTGGACCTACTTAAGAGGTGAATCCCATGAAGCTGGGTTTAAGTATGTGAAGCATGCTCTAATACATGTTCTACAAGTGAAATGTGCAAAATTTAGTCCTTACTTAAGATATATTAAAATTAAAAGACTAAATTGAGTAAAGAAGTAAACCTGAGTAAAACTAAGTAAAGGGATAAGAGAGGAAAAGAATGAATACACCTCACTGGGTACATGAACCATTGCATGAAATTGGTGAAAACCTATGTGTGTGTGCATGTATATAGTGACCATTTGGTGAATATCCTAGATTAATTTGATGGCATCCAAATCCATATATATGGGTGGTTCAAGAACTCAATTCAATTTTAACTCCAACATTTCCCACCCCTACTTGGTGGATCATGACCTATGAATACCTTGGATTGGACTAATAGTGTGTCCAACCCTCTCATGTAGGTGGTTGAAGAACTCAAGTAGGATATGAATCCATCATTAACCACCCATGTGTAGTAGATGCATCTGAGACTAAAATTACATTATGTAACTAGAAATATCTAACTGGGTATACTGACTCTATGACCACTTGGGTAGATTAGGTGGCTCCAAGCTACTCAAGAATGCCAACCATTGTATATGGATTAAGTCATGTTATTCCATATAATCAACTATTGTTTGAGTATACAAAAATAATGTGCTGTATAAATGACCCCAAATCTGATATATGAACATATGGATTCTAGACTAAGTTATAATAATTTGTATCTAGGTAACTAAATATGGGAATGGTCATGCCACACATGATACCCTCAATTTGAGAAAAATGATATGAATCTAAGATAAATTGGTATGAATCTAAGCAAAACTAATAAATCTGTAACTAGGTTTGTGTAAACCCATATTGTACCTATTGTACTTTTATAGCCAATCTAAGTTTTTTTTAAAACTGAGGCTACTAGATATTAGTGCCATGTCTTGGACAATATCAACATTATTATAAATGTCGTGCTAGTGTCCTTCTAGTCTATTTTTTATGCAACTATACTACTCTCTATGTCACTACTTTCCCATTGGTTTACTCGAATCTAGTTTTTTGTAATCTGATCCTGTGTGCTAAAAATGTATCATGAATGCATTATAGAAGCTTCATCTCTATGACAAACCCCTATGAGTTCCCCCTATTTTGAGGGGAGTTTTTGAACCTATGCAATAACTATCCTCAAAAGAAAAAGCTCTATAAAATGTGTGTGAACAAGATCATATATGATTTATACGTAATAATCCAATATAATGTGCATACATAACATCAAAATGTAAGATATTCTGAGCATAAGTTTGTAATGTAAGATGTATGTCATGTATACTATTAATAAGGGTGTCAAGATACATATAATAATTTATGTAACAACATATCTGAGTAAAAATTAGATATCTACCTAGGGGTACGGGGCATGATGTCCATAATGACACCCAAGTAGGCAAGGGAGATGCATGAGGTCCCTCATGGAATTGAAAATTGGAGTGTGTAACAAGTAAAAGACAAGTGTCATCGACATGATGCATATAATAAAGCATACATACAACAAAAGTGAGGCACATAAATTAGGCTAAATGGATATAATACAAGGGACATGGGAACATGTCACTAAATCTGAGAAAATAACACATACAAGGACATGTTCAAATGTCCATATATACAAGCAATAAGCAAGTTAGCTTAAATTCACATAAAATGACATGATCAAATATACACATACACAATTAGGAAGGCACACATAAGGGCATGGGCACATATCCAAAGAATACATACTGTGAATATAAGTGGCATAGAGCCAAAGAGCAATGGCATATTCAAATGCCCTCGAATAGAAGAAGCATAAAAATAAAAACAATTCTAAACTAGGAAAGCTAGATATGAAAGTATGATAAATATGTAATACAAATTTGTGTAATAGTGAGGATGTATATATGCTGAGTCTAAATTATTAATAGCCGACAAAAAATTTGAGTAAGTGTAGCATGATTATATATCAAGATATAACAATGCTAAAGCTATGATGTAGAGTATAGAAAGATAAAACCTAGTAATTGAAACTATGTATAGGGTGCCTCCAAATGGGTGAATGTGTTAGATAAGGAACCCATTTATATGTGTAAATTCCCCTAGTGGGTAGATAATAACAAATCTAGATCAGTGAGGTGGACCAAAGTCTTGTAGCAATCTAAAAGCAGTCAACAAGAACAAGTGAAGCATGTATGTATCATAAAAATGACTATACTAAAATATCTAGCATATGCAATGTCTAAAAAATATAATAAATATAAACATAACAATGCATATAATCTATAATTTTGTGTTTTCTAAGTAATTATTTGAATACTTTTATGTTTTTGAAATATGATATTATTTTTGTATTTTTTAGATATAAGTTATGTACAAGTAACATGAAAATGAACTATGTACAAGGAGCAAAAGAGAAGGAAAGTATGCATAATAAGTGAGTAACAATACTAATTGATGAGTCTCATAAGAGTCTCATGGGAGACTCACTATCAATGTGTCTTATGTCAAATAAAATAGCTATGATCATGTATGCTATGTGAAAGGGTAATTGTGATCCCAAAATCTACGACACTAAGTGATCTATTTATGGCCTTATCTATGGTGTGATGCTAGAAATATGTGACATAATTTATGGTATCTTTTGAACTATAGGGGTCTTAAGGACCCATTTGATATAAGATGCTATAGGTGGCATAGGTTTATTATGCTAAGAACCCAAAGAACTCAATAATATTGATCTTAGAAGAAAATGAGGAGAGGGAGGCCCTCTAGAATATGTAACATATCTTTGACACAAGGGTATCTCTAATAATGGTCTCCATGGGAGAGTATACATATGTGGAAAAATTTTAGGAATAGACCTCACCTGAACTGGTGGCTCTATTGAAATTTGTGGTGTACTGATAGGAACTATGCTCAAACCTATAACTAGTAACTGTGTTGTAACTGGTAACTATGTTGTAATTGGTAACTATGATGTACCTACCTATAAGATAGGTAGATGATACTCATATGGAAGACCCTTAACTATGACCACCTGATTTGCATGTATATGTTTTGGGAATCTATGCACTATGGATAGGATAAATCATACTTATTGTATCCATGGCCTACCTAGTAACATGTCAAATATACCTACACTAGGTACTACTAAGAATCTAGTGGCCACATCTATTAGTCTAACATATAGTGTAAGTATAATCTCCTCGATGTAGCTCTAAACATGGCCACTAAAATCAATAAAAATACTATTTTTAGGGGATATATCCTACTCTAAATACCCCAAATGCTATAGTAGTGTGATAACACACATGCTAATGCTTGACCCATTTTCAACCATAACACTTAGGATAAGATGCCGATCTATATAGGCTCGTATAAAGAGTGCATATAAATATGTATTATCATCAACAATATCCTAATTTTATAAGGTGATGAGTGGTCTAAATATAGCTATAGTGTGTTTCACACCAATGATATTGTGTAGTGGGTATGCCTCCTCTGTAGTATTGTGATTTATGCTAGTGGTGGATGTGCCTGATATGTGTATGAAACACACGAAGTGCTTCTTGACTCATTTGATGTGTGATTTGGAAATGGATCTAAGAATATTTTTAATGCCTTAGATTTCATTTTTTGTACTTTGGGTGCCTCTCTGTGTGTGCCCATATCAATAATGTTAGCCTTAATCAAATCTTATATTTTATGTTTCAAGTTGATGCATCTATTTATTGTATGGCTTGGTTCCATGTGATATTTATAAAATGCATTGGAATCATAGTTATTTGTAAGAGGTTATATTATGTTAGCCTCTTTTATGGGAGGGAGAGATAGGACATTACATTATAAGAGCTATTGTAAAACACATGCTGGTGATTTTGGAAGGTTGGGGAAAACTCTACATGGAGGAGCTGATAAAACTAGGTAAGGAGATGGTTTCAAAGCTGTGTTAACTATGGATTTTGGGTTAGTCTTATTTTCAGTGGCCTTCCTTTTATGGAGTCTTACTATAAATCTTATAATTTGATTATAATCCACTTGTATACTTTAGTTTGCCCATAGAGAGAAGTTTGTCTTATCTTTCTTTTAATGTGTGGCATAAATATATGAAGGTTGGAAACTTCTTCAACAAGATAAATTCATGTAATGATGGTATAAGACTCTATTTGAAGATGTCTTGAAGCTCTTTATCTATCATGGGGCTAGTAAATTTGTCCAATATAATCTTATATCATAATACATATTCTAAAATAGTCTCATTTCATTTTTGTTTTAATTGTGCAACTTGAGCATATGAAATCTTATTAGTGATGTTTATGGATAAGTGTGATAAAAACATGTCTGCCAATGGATTAAATGTGGTGACATATATATTTGATATATCATTAAACCACTATAAGGAATTATCCTTTAAACTACATGGAAACAACTTAATGAAGATCCAATTATTATATACATGGTCCAAACATGTTGCATGGGGTCACCCTTACCATCATATAATTTAAGCTCATGTGCCATGAATTTGGATGCAAAGGAGTTATTGTTATGTGATGTGCCAAATGTGTATGTAAAAGAACACAAGAATCTAAGGCATGTGATGGCCTAGTGGCTCCCTCTCAAGATGTAACACCTTAGCATGTAGAGGATGAACCTCATGCATAAAGGATTGGACATTTGGAGTGGAGGAACTAGCCATAGGAGGTGTAGCTATCATTGAAGGTTTTTTAGTTACAATTGGTTATTATGCTAGCTGAGTTTTTTGTAACAATGTTATTAGCTGGGGGAGTTGAAGATTGACCATTTTTTGATTTATTATTTATTTCTATTATGGCTTTTAAAATCTGTGCATGATCAAGGGGCTATTCTCAAAGTCTATCTCTAAAGCTCTGTCGAATCTCATCCTTATTAATATTTAGGTTTTCATTATTAAGTGGAAGGAGAGTGTCTTGATTTATAACTTGTGTATCATCTTGATTTTGATTATATTTCTCATTTTTAGATTCATTGTCATTGAAATCCACATAATCAAGGTGTGTAGGATTAATGATGGGAGTTACAACTAGTCCTTTATCCATGATATAAGCTCAAATAAAAATAAATTGAATACGATCAATTGGATAACCACCTAGCCTAGCACTTCTTCTTAATGGAAGAGAGAGATTTTTTAGATGGCATATAATAAACAAATTGAAACAAGGTTTCTAGAACAAAATGTATGAAATCTAAGAAACTTAAAACAACCAATGAAAATATTAAAAATAAGGATACAAACCTTAAGATCATATAGGGTTAGGAATTTTAGAAATGTTCAAAGTAAGTCAGGTTTGCCAAATGTTTTAACCTTTTAGGAATTTTTGAATGTAAATCCTATGTTATTAAAGAGTTGAGTATAGTAAATTAGGGTAATAATATGTAATAAATATAACCACTAATTTTTTATATAATTGACTAACTTTAATCTTTCTAAAAATAGTAATAAATAGTGCAAGTAAGAACTTAGTTGGAAAATGACCAAGATGAATGATATGGAGATTGAAAACTATGGTAGAAGCTAGTATGAGTGTAAAAAATAGGATCCCAGTGTCAGGACCCCTCTTGGATAGTATCACCCTAATTGGATAATAACACCATTATTAGAAATGTGGTGGTAGTGTCCTTATATTGTAAGTAGTTTCCTCTATGTAGGACTATATATAGATTTTAGGTGCACCTATATCTTGATATCCAAGGTTTGTTCCTATGTTCATGAGTCTTGAAACCCTTTATATTGCTTGTTTTGATTGAATTAATGAGAAAACCCTAATATTCTAAGTGGTAAGGGCATTTGGTTGATATAAGATAAAAAGTGTGTTTGTTAGTGGGGTAAGTTGGACATCCTCAACACCCAACTAAGTTTGTTAGTGTGTGTGTTTGTTTAGGAAACTAGCGTCATGTGACATTAGTGTCCTTATTATGGTGCTAGTGTCTAAGTGGTAAAAATCTAGGCATGAAGGGCCAAGATCAAGATAAGAAGGTTTGAGGCTACTTTAGGGATGACTAGGGATGACTATGGCCTGCACGAAGGTTGGATAAGTGTGGTAATAGGCTCTAAGATAGGTATAGGGATATGCTAGGGATAGGTAGTCTCAAGTAGATCTTTTAGCACTCAAACACCAATTTTAGGTGATTACAACATACAATTCACTAAATTTACTAACTCAAACTAATCCTTAGAATTAAAATGACTCTTATCCAAACATGCAATGATATTTGAAGAGCCATGGTGTTAACCCCCATAATGACCGTACAATCATGAAATTTGGTTATTTCCAGGGAGTATGCCTCCAAATATTTTCTCTTACAAATATTAGTCTATGTAAAAGGATTAAATTAAAAAATGAGATATGAAATATTTCAAGTAGGGGTCATAGCTCTAGTAATACTTGCATGGAAAAATATGGCTCTTAGCGACTGTGTGTTGATTTTCAAGAGATAAATAAAATCATCAAAAATTTTCCCATCCTATGATTAATGCATTTTTATATGAATTACATGGGAATCACTTCTTTTCCAAAATTTATTTACAACTAAGTTATCACTAGATCTACATGGGGAAGAAGACATTCTAAAGATTGCCTTTCTACCACATGAAGGTGATTATGAATTCTTGGTCATGCCATTTGGACTCAATAATGCTCCATCAACATTTCAAGACTTGATAAATAATATATTTCATCCATTTCTTAGAAAATTTAGTGTGTATTTCTTTGATTGAATACTCGATATAAAAAACCATGGCAAGAGATTTAGTTCACCTCAACCAAACCCTCTAAATTATCTCATAGAACCAGATAAGTGACAAATGCTAGAACTTATCCTTTGGTAAAAAATAGATTGGGTATCTCAGACACATCATTTTAATATAAGGAGTTAAGATGGATCCATAAAAAATTGAGGCTATGAAAAATTAGCCTAAACCTAAATCCTTAAAAGCCTTAGAGAATTGTTAGGTCTCAATGGACAATACCATTATTTAGTCAAGGATTATGAAAAAAATGCACCTTTCATAAAAAAAATGTTGAAAAATGATGCCTTTCATTTCTCAAACATGGAAAAAAAAACTTTATGAATATCTGAAGTAGGATATACACACTAATTTAGTTATTATCATGCCATATGTCTCCAAGTCTTTACCATTGAAAGTTATGCATTGGGAAACAAAAATAGAGTGATACTCATACAAGAAGAAATACCCTTAATATTTAATAGTAATTCCCTTACTTAAAAGAACTTGGTCAGATCCACCTATGAAAAGGAAATGTTAACTATTCTCCATGTTGTGACTAAATTATGATCATATCTTATAGGGAGGAATATATACATAAAACTAGTCATGAGAGTCTCAAATAATTCTTAGAAAAACACTTTTATTCCCTTGAATGACAAAAGTGGGTTATGAAACTATTAGGCCATGACTATAAAATTATCTACAACAAGGGTAAGACAATATTGTAGTAGATGCATTGTGTCATAAATACGAGGAACAAATCATTATGTGTGCACTCTCATACCATTTCCAGATTGTTTACAAGAAGTTCAGTAGGAGTGGAAACAATATGCCAAAAATCAATAAATCATTCAATAGTATCCACCAATTCCTCCACCAATTCCATTCATTTATGGGATGGAGATTGCTTGTGATATAAAGGACATATTATGCTACTTTATAATTGATATTTTTGAGAAAAAATGTTACAATAAATGCACTCTTATTCATGGATTAACCATTCAATGTTCTTAAAAACATATGAGATAATTCAAATAAGTTTATTCTAGGAAGGCATGATGATCTGAGCCCCAAGAAGAGAACTATTGGACAACCTACTTAAATCGATTTAAGGGGGTTATGAATGGAATATAATTATGAATGATAGAGAATATGAAGGTGAAATGTGATAAATAAAAATGAAAGTAAATAAGATGATGCCAAACAATGTAGAAATGCAATAACAAAGTCTTATTATGCTAATTTATATATAATATCTGAGAGATTAGATGTTTGGTGTCTATATGGTCCCTAAATTCATTATTATATACATAACTAACTACACATTATGGAAGTGTACATTAATATACAATGGATAGATATGAAGCATCAGATGAACTGTTACAATAATTGGTCACAACCATTTTATAACCAATGAATGTCATGACATCACTAACCACCATTAGTAATGAACTATAGATAGTGTAGGAGTTGTATAGTAATGCAAAAGTGGAGTTAGATCTTTTGGGTTGGCACATAGTTATGAACCTGATGTTGATGTTCTTGACATTATCACAAAGCTAGTTATATAACAATGGTAAATTGAGGTAAGATATAATGACTCAGATCGTATTGGATCACATGAAGTGAGATATCAAAATATTTGTGGTGGAATGCAAGACCAACCAATGCCATAAAGTAGATATGGTTTGGAATCCAATAATATTACAACCACTAGCTATCCCTACTAGGGTATTAACATACATTTCCATGGAAATGATTCAAGGCCTATTGAAGTCAAGGTTAAATTAGTAATTTTTGTGGTGGTGGAACATCTCTCCAATTATGCCATTTTTTTTGCCTCACACCCCTATACAACACCCATAATTGCTCAAACATTTATTAAACAAACCTCCATTATTTGTGACCTTGGTTTCACTTTCATTAGCAATGTTTTGTAGAATATTTTTAGTGCATAGTACCCATCCTCAAATTAATCTATCCTACCACTCACAAATAGATGGTGAATAAAAAATCATAAAAAAATGCTTAGTGACTTAACTATAATACTTTATGTCAAATAAAAATTTTTTTGGGGTCAAGTGGTTACCATTAACTGAATTATGGTACTATACCACATACACACAACAACCAAAATGACCCCCTATGAAGTAATTTATGGTTAACTACAACCATATTTTCAATATTATATTCCAAGTGGTTCCAATGCCTTGGTATATGACTCCAAAATCAACACACAAGAGGATATACTTCAAACTCTTTAAGAGAACCTAACCATGGCACATACATGAATGAAGCAACAAGGTATCAACATTGTTTAAAACATGCATTCAACAAAGGGGACATTATTTTTCTATGGTTTAAACCTTACAAACAAACATCCTTATAGTTTATGGGCTAAAAAAAACACCTAATTTTTATAGCCATTATAAATTTCTATAACAAATTTAAATAGTAACATACAAGTTGGACCTACCCTCATCTTTCAAGATCCATCTTATTTTCAATGTATCTTGTTTAGATAAGGTTCTTAGCCAAAACATTATATTTTAAACAATATTATTATAACTCAATACTAAGGGATCAATTATCCTAAAACTCAAGGCTATTTTGGGAAGATTATCATAAAAAATATACAATTGGGATTTAAACAAAGTTATGGTACAATGGTGAGGTATGCAACAAGAAGATGCATCATGGGATCCCCTTTTCCAAATACAAAAACTTTTTATTTATCTTCAACTTCAAGGAAAAATATTTTAAGGGGTAAGGCATGTTAGAAACCCTTCATGCCAACTATTTTTTTTTAGGGAAATAATAGTTGTATTATCTATTGAATAACTTTGTATTGACCATTTCTCTAAGGAGGTTTCCCTATCTAAGAAGCCTACACTATTTTGTGGTCTTATTATGTGATCTCAATAATATATATATATATATTTTTAATTTTTTTAGAGTGAATGCGTATTATACTTAATGTTGTTTTAATATTTTATTGTAATAAATTTAATATAATATACTTACTTACTGTTATGATTCATAGTTATTATAATTATATATTTGATGTGTGCCTCAAGTGGGAATTTTTACATGTGGCCAAGGGAAGAGGGAAAAACTGCACACATAGCCATGGGGCCCAACAAATTACTAGCCATGTTTATTTCATATCATCATCATTATAACCTTGTAATTTAATGTATTATTAGTAATTTGTGTAAGGATGGAGTATGTGGTATATGGATTTATAATCATGAAATTTGTAATATGTGGTTGGGTGAACATCACCTTGTAAGTGTAATATTATGACCTTGTGACTAGTAAACATCAGTTTTACACATCTTCCCCTTTTATCCCCTTTTATTTTCACATTAACTTAAATTTATTGAAGGGTTTAATAAGTGTTGGGGTGGGTTGAGTGACCCAAAATTCAATGATAAGTGTGAAATTATGATTTTGGCTCAAGGGCTACATTTAGAGGCTGTGTAGGGAAAGCAAAATCTTTCATGGGTGTTCTCAAGGTCTTAGGGTCATACGGGTTAGGGTAGGTGAGATTCTAAAGAATGGGAAGGTCATTTTGGATACATAAAACCTTATTGATAATTATTGATAAGAGATATAAAAGAGAGAATTAATTGTGTGTACAAGAAGTTGACATTTTGAAAAATATATAAGAGGGAGTTAATGCAAGTTGTAAGAATTCACGTGATTTGTAAGATAATTAATTGTAAATTTAAGAGAGAGTGATAGGTCCTTAGGAAAATAGAGTGATAATCTTCAAGTGGTAATTTAATAATAATTACGATTAGTTTTTCTATTTATGCCATTATTTCAAGCTTAGTGAGGGGTTCTTACATTTGGGCATCTTTGGGAGATATATTTGGAAGAATTGTTGGAGCTTGGTGAAAGTAAGGATTATTTTAAAGAGTGTTAGGTAGCTTTATCCTCTTTAAAATTCCCCTTTATTACATGTACAAATGTGAGTGAAAATGTGTATGAAATGGTTTTCTCATTACGTATACATTATAGTTAAATTATGTAATTAGTATCTTGTGTTTAAGGAGAAGTTTAAGGATTTTTGTGTAATTTATTATGTATTTTTTCCTTTCTTTTGGAGGGTTTATTCATGGGTTCCATTACATTTTTGGATTGTGTTTTAATGAAAAAAAAAACTAGTATTGTTAAAATTCCATAGTTTGGACTTGTGTGTGGGATTTTGAGGGAGGTTAGCCACCTAATTTAAGTTTGTGCGAAAAAATATTTATGTGAAAAGTGGGAATTGTATGGAAAATATATAGGGCCACTCTACCCCTTAGTTTATTGGAGTTGTGGTTTGATGTTGTGTGAAAATGGAGGTGGTTGTTTGTGGATGTGGGGTTCTTGGTATCTAGAGTGGATGAATTGGAGTATTCAGAGTAAAAAATTAGAGGTATGTCAAGAGATTTTTGTGAGATTATTTAACTATGTTATTGATCATCTCCCTCCTAATTTTGTTGATTTTATGGTGAGCTATTTGGGCCCATTGCTAGGGAGAGTTTCTTAGGTCCTTAAAATTATTTGATTGTCTTGTATGAGTCAATATTGTGTTGTGTGTGTGTGGCTTATTGTGTTGGACTGTTATATTTTCTCCCTTATTGTTCTTCATCCCCATTTAATTTGTCTTAGAATATTGATTGGTGTGACATTTAAGCTTGGAAAATGGCTAGCTTCTCCTACATTATGACATCATATCGATTGGGTGGTGAGCACCCCATTCCTTGATCTTTACCACTTGTGAACTCTTGGAACTTATTTTATAGATTGCTTGAAGCATTGTAATATTGTTATTAATTCTTGGGAGCTTGACTACACTTTGATTCCCCTTAATGTATCTTTTGAAAAAAGCTTGATGTGGGTCATGGCTTATCAAGCCTTAAAAATTGTACATGTGCCTCTCTATACTCTTGGATTTATTATTTTGTTTGGAAACCAGTTGTAATGATATTATTAATTATCTTGGTGCTTATTGTGTTCTAATAATGATTTTAGTAGGGAGGGTTATGATTAATTGAAAAGTTATATTATACATGGGAAATATACTATATTGAAATATAGTGAGTTGGCCATTATTTTGAAAGAACCTCTAAATTGTATATGCGATTGAATGGCTTTGATTCATGATTATTAGTACCTTCAAGGTAATATATGTTTTGACTAAGAAAATTAATTCGTACGGTCAGTTGACATTCACCAATAACACATGAAGACAGTTCTGTTTCCATAATATCTGCAAGAAAATATATATTTTTTGTTTCTTTAAATAACTATTATGTACAATGTTATTGGATGATTCGAAAATTCCTAGTGGAAATATGTAGTTTATAAAAGATTTAAATCAGAGAAATAGAAACATCCAATGATAAGTGTGGACAAAAAATATTTCCTAAGTTTGCAATCTCCATGTGGTTTTGGCTGCATATGGCTCGATGAATATTGTGTGAGGATGCATAGCAGTGAGAAACTCCTCATGAAGACCACTTGTGCGCTTCTAGGTAGAAATGTGGAAACTAAAATGCTGGTGTAAGAAATCAATGAACAAGTGTTTTTCATCAAAATAATTTATATTGTATGTTGTATAACCTAAGGTTTATCTCTAACTTCACCATAATGGAATAGAATTTTGTGAAAGCTTTTGCTATTTTCCCCTCTGAATAAGCAGAATTGATCAGGTATGCAATGCAATGCATTGATATTCCTATTTTCTTTAGATTTCTATATTTTTTTTAGCCAAAATACATGAACAAAATATCTTTAATCGAGCTATGACATTGTCAACCAGAATTTGTTGAAGAATGTGTCTATGGATATACATAATAGCTTCACAGTCTAATTCAAAACTTCAAAACAAATGAATTTTGCAAAATGAGTTTGTTTGTTGAATTTTTTGAAGTGGATTTATTTTAAGAAATATAAAGATCAATTCTCATTTATAGTTTATATCAAAGCTATGACCATAAGTTATATTGGCTATAAAAGGTGGTTTTATCTTAATTTTTTTGAATCTGTCTATTTTCTCCTTACTGAGAACTCTATTCTACCTTAATAGCCTGTGAATGTTCTGCATGGGAATTATATTTGAAAGCTTCAAGTAAGGGGATGTTGTTGGTTGAGTTTCTAGAGAACTACAAATGTATATTTTCTATTTACATATTTTTGAAAGTTAGTTGTAAATATTTCAATCCTCAGTTTGTTTCAGCAAAGTAATTAAAATGCAGGGTCATCACAACCAAAAGATCTTGTGATGGATGAGGATCTTGTAATATCCTCTTGGAATATGTTACAGCTTTCTAAAGCCAGTTTGCTTGTCTTATAAAGAAAAAGATCATAAGAAAATAACAATAAATGGTTATATATTTTCTGGAATAACTGTCAGAGAACCATTGCAAATAAAGCCAATTGGTTAAATCTAGTTTATTTCTAGTATTTATATCAATTATGGATACTACTATAATCTTCTGGCTAGAAGTTAGTAGGCACAATCTCTAAGATTTATATTTGAATCATATATAATATATGGCACATGGTCCTCATTATATGGTAAATGTAATCAAAGTCAAGTGTGATTAAGTTGTTGACCATCGAAAGCAGTGGTAAATGAAACGATCAGATAAATTTTTATTAGTCAAATTTGTTAGTCTAAAAGAAAAGCTTGCCAAGTCTATGAGAGAAATTCAACATTCAAGGTTTTATTTGAGGTTTCAGTGCTTTGGACTGTCATGTATTTAACATTACATAAATGATCTTTTGCATTGGCAAGATGTTTTTGGAGTATGAAGCTTTTATGAATTGGAATAATGCCTCCATGTGTTTCATTTCATTCTTTATCCCTTTGTATATTTGTCTATACCTACTAGTACATGCATATCATTAAATAATAAAAATTAAAATTTGTTGTATACATTGCTTGAAATTAATATCATATATACAAACTAGACCCGTCAGCTCAAATTACAAATAAGACCTGTCAACTCATGGTAGGTATTATATCTATCAGTAGCTCTTCTTATTAATTTAAGAGGATATTGTGAATGAAGAATTCGTATGTCTATTATACAAAGAAAAATAAGAATTAATGTAGTTTTATGTTTTGAATGGGGAAATGCACGAGATTCATTATTTTCTTAGAAGAAATATGTAAACATCTTTCTTAATTTATTTGGAAAATAGTTTAGAATTTTAGATGTAGCGTTAGTTTTGGTATATCTTATTTTATAACATGTAATTTAGTGGTTTAAATATGTGAAATTAATTATATATTTATATATTTGTTAAAATATGGATACAAATACTCGAGGTTTATAAGAAAAACATACACACAATTTTATGAGGAAATAAATAAATAAATAAAATATAAATATTATAAAAGAAATGCATTTATATATAAGAAAATAAATGTATAAATATGTATATAATAGTATTATTAATGCTATATATATATGAGTTCATTTTACCAATACCCGTGTTCTATAATGGAAATGAGTGATGGCATTTTATTATGATCAATTTTAAATTTGATGTCTATTTGATCATCATAGGATTATTTCAACCTTAAATTTGATGTTCATTTAAGTATCATTTAGAACTTTTTTAATTTTTACCTGGAGAAGTTAATATAAAAGTCATAATATCTTACACATACTGTTAAGTTCTAAGCTTGTTTTGTTTTCCAATTTTTTTTTTTTTTGAGTGTAACACAATGACATAGTAACTATGATGCCATTTGTCAAGTTAGTGGGAAATTGGTTGAGAAGGTAACATAATTATTAATCAATGTGGTATGTGAAATTTCGAAAGTAAGAACCTTGAGATTGATATCTCGACATATGTTATACAGATGTATTTAATATGTTAGTACTAGTATATTGACACTTATAACACACACGTGCATGCACACACACATAATAAAAATAAAAATAAAAGAGGGAAGAAAAAATAAAAAAAGTGCTAGTTGAATGGATTAGCCAACAACGTGATTGATAAAAGTAGAGGGACAAAACATTATCCTTGACTATGTTTATGGTGGGTGATGGGACCACCACTATTTTAGTGGGGGTTTAGACCCCCACCTTAATTATTTATCTAATTTTATTTTCAGAGCCATTTTGAACAAATTGTTTTTGTATGTAATCAATTCACAAATAATAATTTTATTAAACAAATAGAATATATAACATATATATGTTAGGGAAAATTTTGAGGAACTCACAAAATAATTTATACAATGGGTGGCGAATCTTGATAGAGTGGGATTACCTTGGGTGGATAATATATAAATATTGACATTCAAGATTGTGGAAAAAATGGTAAGAACTCACAAAGGTTTTTTGAATGTAAATGTGAACCTTGCCCAATTTGTATAATTTAGTAAAATATTTTGACAAATTTCAATTGTGCTTTCAAGGTAAAATTTTAATTGTCTAAATTATATATGAACTCAAGTGTGTGACATAAAAATTATCATAATTTAGTCAAGAATGAATGATTTTCTTTGGTGAGATGTCATTTTTGTCAGATAAGAAGCCAACCTGGTGTTTTAAGTGGTGGGAACTAAGTTGAAAGTGAGACTTCAATTTTTGAGTGTGATCTTAAAAATTTCCTCTTTTCTTAGTTTAAGTATCACTCACACTCTATACTATGGACATGTAATGAAGGATATGATCTCAAATTGATATTTATAACATCATTGTAAGGTTGTGAAGTGACATTAAAAACACTAAAATAGAAAGAAGTTAGAGAATATGTTTCCATCCCCTAGCTTAGAGCGTGAGTTACAATCTCCAGTCCTGCATTTATAGGTGGTGTAGGGAAAAATGTTGGATCTTCTATCGGTATTAATATCCCTAACCATCGACATAGAGTGTCCTAGGTTGTTTAGATCTACTCACCTTTAATGCAAAAGGTGGTGTGAATCAAGATACTGAGTGGAGTTTTGCTCCATTAGCTCCTACATTTACCTCAAAAGACCACTCGACATCAATGAATGATGATGCTTCCATTTACACTTTGACATGATCAATAAACTTTCCAAGGTATTCGTTTGAGCCAGAGTCCATTTATACAACAATAACCGTATTATAATTTTTCATATTTATCATTTTGTAATATTTTAATATTATCATATGTTAAAAAAATATTATTAATTTTCTTCCAATTTTTAATATATTTATAGTTATGGTTATGATATCATTAAAAACAATTAAATATTAGAAAAATAACACATGATTCATGAGGCATTGCAATATTGTAAAATCAATGCATGCTTACAAAAGCATCACAAAACATATAATATCATCACATGTCATACAAAAACATCGCACATCGTAAAATAACATTATATGTCATAAAAAAACATCACATATAATAAAATAAAATTACATAGCCTATAAAAGCATCAATTTTTCATTAACAAACATCATATTTGCATACAAATGCATCACAACATAGAAAAACATTGAATTTGCATTCAAAAATATCACATAGAGAGGAATACTTTTTTTCTTAGTGAGTCACTTAAAAAGCATCACTACTAATACAAACTTAATGTGGCACTAAATAAAGTATTATAATGAATAACATATAGTGTAAGGAAATTACAATAACACCACCATAAAATAAAATGTTCCACATTGAGGGAACATTCTACATAAGGAATAAGGTCCACATAAAGGTAACATAAAAATAAAAAGGTAGTACGTACAAAGGTAAATGGAATTTAATGCTCATTATGACATAAGTTATGTGATAATGAGAAAATAATCAAGAAAACATATCCTAATGAACATGACAAAAATGATTTTATTTTCATTTTAACACATCATCAAAGGCGATTTTATAGTCAAACATGAAAGCCATAATGTTTTTAGAAGAAAGGAAGGTTAAATTTAGAAAGTAGGAATAGAACTAAAAATTGAGGAAAATGGTATCGATGACAAAAGAACAATTGGATTCCTTAGTGAAAAATATGCAAAATATTTAATTTTATAAAGAGTGTCTAGAAGAGTTGAGAGTTATATTAAAATGGAGTATGTGGAGATGTGCAATGAATAAAAATGACCATTTGGGATAGAAACATCTATGATTGTGGTGCAATCTATTGATCGTGACCCATTTCAACATACATATTTAGATGATGTAAGACCTTACTAATGTAAATAAGGTGTTAAAAAATGATTATAGAGGAATGGAGAAGACCCAATATATGAAGTCTCTTGACTTACCAATTTTTAGGCTCATGAAAAAATTTGTACAAATGGTCCTATTAGAATACAAGATGGTAAGATTTGGATTACCAAAAATATTGTCATTCCTAATAAAACCCTAGATAGGGTAATGAACATTACAAATTAAGGGAACACATTGATCACTATAATGCAAAGATATTACCACCCATCATATAAGAAGTTACGAAGATACATGAATGGTAAATGATCCAGAGTCCAAACTTTTGGAGGCCATAACTTTTCATCCATAACTCTGTTTGAGCTCTTGTTTATACCAAAATGATCGTCTTGAAAATTTAAATTCATTCATAAGTATATATGTATATCCCCTTAGGGATGTTTTCAAAAAAATTCGAGGCCATAAGTGATCATTTGAGGGTCCAAAACTAAATTTTAATATTTTTTAAATTTTTTCTATTTTTAGAATTAAATTATTTTTTTAATAGAACATGAACTTTGGTTCAAATTTATATGTTAGGTTAATTTTAGTTTTTAAGAGATGTGGATATTTTCAGAGATGCTCATGCTTTCATGTGAAACTTATCAAAAATAATAATTGCTAAAAAAAGTAGGTCAATTTTTTTTTTAGATTTTTAAATTTTGCATGTCAAATCCAATTCTAAGTTGAATTTTATTTATGCTCTTATATGCAATTTTTTTGTTGATTCAATATGAATCAATGCATGATATTATTTCAGAAGTTTTGTGTAATGTGCCTATTTGATTTTTTTCCTTGATAGTATTTAGGTTTATTAGTAAATGAGGGTGAGAGTAGATCACTCAGGTTAAGGATAAAAAGGTAAGAAAGGCCATTGAGCATGTTAAATACCATTTTTGGCAATTAAAAAATGATTAGAATGATGTATTATTAGGAGTGATCAACATAACACATCACATGGTAAGCTTAGGCACCAAATTCAACTTTATAGCATACTTTACCTATTGAACCTCAAGAAATATTTTTTGGAGTTTGTTATTATAGAAAATTATAATATAATTTTTTGTTAATCCTCATTTTATTTGTGTATTGGAAGACCCTATCTAGACAATGAAGCTTTTACCCAATTATGATCCTAAAGACATATTCAACAAATATTCCTTTTTAGAGGAAAAAACTTATGTGGATTAAAAGAGGGCACAAACTACATCAACATTGGCTATTAGAGTTGAGGGGTTTAATTTATAAAAATCTAGAGTTCTAATAAGTTTTATTGATGAATATTCACCTTATATGTATGAAAAATGGATGAGGGAAAACACTCATATTGTAGCTAGGGAACATATGGTAGAGGACTCAATTTCAATAACATTTATACCTAGAAAGGAGTTGATGTTGAAATAATTAACATGCCAACAAGATAATATGATTGGTTGAAGGTATATCAATTTTATAAAATAGACCCTAGGGTAGAAAGGGATAAGAAATAAAATTAGAGAAAATAAAGTGGCTATAAGGAATAAAAGAACTCTAAGAAGCATGAAGAAGGGACAAGGAAGTAATTGCATGGAAAGAAATAAAGAAAGAAGGAAAGTTAGGAAGAACCAAGTGTAACAAATACTTATAAGAGGCTTGAAGATGGGGGATATGAAAAAAATTCAAGGGAAATAAGAAAGGAGGAATGTTAAGAATACCTAAGTGAAAAAATACTTCTAAGTGGCATAAAAAAGTGGTTAAGAAAATAATTACAAGGGAAGGAAAAGAGGAGGAAAGATAATTAAGTTCAAGTGAAACAAGTACTTCTAAGAGGCACAGAGAAGGGGTTGAGGAAGTAGATTAAAGTAAAGGAATGAATGAGGAAATTTAGGAAGGCGTACATGTAGTAAATAAAGATCCATATTTTAGGAATTGACATTTTAGGAATAACTATTTTGAATAAGTGGATGACTTGCCTAAGGATAAATTAGAACTAGTTTGAAAGGTTATCCTATTGATTGTGGGGAGTAGGAAGCTAAATTAATTAGAGGAACATTATTACTTGTGTATGGATGTTCATGAACATTCATCATAATATTCCATGTTAAATATTGAGAGTCCTTATAATTAAGATTCATTGAGAATTATTAGATGTACATATTCCATAGTAAAGGGGTTGAACACTGCTGAATCCCAAAGTAGGTTCTTATACACAATAAAAATATCTCCCTCAAACTATTATAATGTTTCCATAAATTCATGTTGAGAAAGATGCTAATGCACAAGAGCTAAGTAGTCAAAGAAGCAAGAAGAAGTTGAAGAGAAGAGACAATATACATATAGTTAATATCTTGATAAAAATAGAGATAGGTGATATCCCAATAGAAAATGTATTAGTAGAAGATCCACATAAATAAATTGAGGATTAAGATGTGGAAATTAAGGATTCAAACGTAGTATTAGAAGTATATCCAAGGGGAGATCTACATAGATTCTATTAAATCCACTATAAATAAAATGAAAAAACCACCCAGACATATGCAAGAAGAATAATATCTCTTAATATTATGGATAATGATGAAGAATTATAAGAAGATAATAGGGTAAATTCCCAAACCTTATTGTAAAAATATCAAGATATAGGAGATTCATCTAATGGAAATCCTTACATTATACCTTTATGGGGATAGACTGGTGAAAGAGCTCATGAGAATGATGAAATATGTGGTCAAATAAATTTCTCTATAGAATCTATAATAATAAATTTCAATTCGATAGGATTTAAGAATCTAAATGAATACTTTACCTAGGATCCACCTTAGAAATTACTCTAGAAACACTATCGCATGTGGAGGGCATTAATGATTCTTCCCATAAGGAAACAAATGCTAAACCCACCTCCACCAAGGAACTTGATATGACAAATATGGAAAACATTTTAAAAAATTATAGTGATAGTATTGTATAATATTTGAAAATGAGTTAGTTCAATATGGGAAGGAAGAGAGTGCAAGTGTGAATTTAATTCCAAAGGGCACTGAGATATAACAAAATGAATCATAATATTGAATAAACTTGTATAGTTTTTTGTTGAGGAATTAGTAATCACATGGGTGCTTAGGTGTTCCATAAAAGATTATTAGGGTGTGTGTGTGAGTAAAAATAAGTGGGACAAATAATATTAATGTGTGTAAATTAATAAAGTGAGTTGCATCTCATGTAGATAGGTTTGTGGGAGATTTTATAAGAGATAAAAAGAATAAAGGAGAATAGAATGAGATATGTAAGGGAAAAGAGATGAATGTTATCTCCTTATTTGTAGGAGAAACATACAATATAAATGTAATCTCTAAATATGAAGAAAATCATGGAAAGTTGACTGATAAATTATATTTGAGCCTTTGGCTCTTCCCTATAATGGGATAAATTCATTATTTAGTATTAGAGCAAGCACTAGAATGGGACCTCTTTGTACCTTCCATTCATTTATTTAATGCATCAAAATGGGTCACACAATAACTTTGTAAGTATGGATCACTTATAATATCCATTTTAGTCCATCCACCCCTACTTTCACTCCAATAAGCAATTTCAGTGAAGACCATGTGCACCTTTTTTAGCTCCTTCTGAAATTTATTTCATTCATGCTATCCACAGTGTGTATTTGACAAATCAATATATATATATATATATATATATATATTAGCTTCTATTTTTTATTTCTTTGTGAGATATTATTCTTTGTTTTCTTGGATCTATTTGTGTGTGTGTGTGTGTGTGTGTGTGTGTAATTAAAAAAATATATATATAGTAGATTTTCACCGACTGTACACCTTTTGTATGAGGGTTTGAAATTATTTTTTCAGATTTGTTATTTTATATGAGAGAGTATGTGTATTTAATATAGTAAATGGAGGTTCTAATGTGTTCAAATACTTATAAATAAGATTTATATTCTTATATATGGAATCTTTAAAGATAATTGGTGAAGTCTCTGTCTTATAACTCAACCCATAGACATTGCATAAGGTTTAGAACATATAAGTTATCCACTTCTATTCATGGTATGTACCCTCTTGTTTGTCAACTCTATAAAGGATTCTGAGTGGTGATCCATGCAAATGGAGAGAGTCTCTTATAATAAGCATGCCACTCTCACCTCTAAAACAACTCTCTCTATCATCATCCAACCATATCGAGTTCCTCCACAACATTTGATTGCATCCAAAGAACATCTATTATATTTTAAGATAACTATAACTGGTTTCATGGAAAAATAAAATATAGATATTTACAAATTTTTATCACAATGAATTATTTTTAATTTGGCATCCAACCAAACTAGGTTTTAGCTTGCTCAATCTGATCTTGTATTCGGGTTCTCAACTATCAAGCTGACTTATCAAAACCCACCATGGCATTGACTCTAACCAGTTGAGTTTCAAAATTCTTAATCTTGTTTAAATATCAGACTTGTTCAGACCCTCTACATGGCACCTCGATATGATCCTTACCTTTTACCACCAATATATGCAATGGATAATTGTGATAAAGATAAAGTTTTAGGTTTATTTTTTATTTATTTCATTTTAAGTTTTTTTGGGTTATATTTAATTTTCCTTTTTGTGTTTTTCATTTCCATAGTTTTTGGTATTTTATATATATTTTAAAATTCTTTAACTTAATATTTTAAATTTTATGTTTGAATTTATTTTTTAAAAGTCAAAGACATTTTTTTGGATTTATTTATTTTTATTTGATAAGGTAAATAACCTAGTTTTATAGGGACCAAGAACCATAGTTAAAAAGTGCACAATAAAGTAGCAAGCCCTGAGGGTTAAAAGACAAAAGTAGTAATAGTAATAATAAATAACTATCCTTATGAAAGGTAAAATAATAGGAAAATAAATAGTAAACTATTCCAAGAGGGGGATCTCTCCTTATGTTCTTTCACATCTTCAGTCACCTTCTCATGTGCACCCTATTTATTCTTTGTAATTCTATCCCTAGTTTTTTTTTCTAGGCCCTTCTACATCATCCCTAGGCAAGATCATTATAGGTCTCTTCTATAACTATTCCTTTACCAAAATATTCTTGGTGGGGAATATAAGGGGAATATTGGGGGAAGATGTCTCTACCTCTACAATGTGTTATTTTAGGGGGGTCCTTTCCACCTTAGATGTATGAGTGAAGGATTGGATCATTTTATCAACCTCTTTGTTCATAGAATTCCAATCCTATATAAGGCTTGTTAGACACATCCCAACCTCATGAAGCTTATTATTAAACTTTTCCACCTGCTCTTTGTTATTTTTGATCTCCTCTATCAAGGGGTATTTCCTTTCCCCACCACATACCCCAAGGTTCAATAATCCATTAAGAGTGGTTTAGATTTGATAAAAAAGAGTTTTATGAAAGGGTCTCTAGCTGAGGTTTTAGAATTGGGGCTAGCATGGGAAATACTAGTTATCAGGTGGGGGGACCCTGAGGTAGGCTCTTCCTCAAGGAGTCCTCCTCAGTAAAGGACCCCTCCAATGGAACATACCTACCCTAAAGGGTATTACCATTATTTACCAGTAATAGGATAAGACCCTGGTGTGGGATGGGATTAACTTCATTGATTTGGTGTGTGAGAACAATGCTCTCTAAGGATTTGAGGATATAATAGGGGAGGCTGATTTTGTAACCCTAAAAATGATTTAGTAGGAGAAAGTGATGGGAAATATTAGAATGTAATTAAATTCAAGCATCAAATAATTAATTATTTACAATCAAACTTTAGGTCATTGATATGGAAGGTCTAAGTGAAGAAACCCCTTTTTGTCTATCTTGATGAATTCATTAGTTCAAAAAAACCTCTATAAAAGCTCTTATTTTTTAGATTGGTAGTTGCATGCCTTTGTTCCTTGATATGAAATCCCTATGGCTTCTCTAATAATCTACTCCATTACTAAGATTATAAATCCTTTTAACTCCATGACCCTCTTGTTCCATATGACAATGAATTATTTTGCCAAGCCTATGTCATGTTCATTTATGATGTAGGAGCATCAAAATAAAAAGACATCAATTTTGTGAGTCAAAATTGGTTAAACTTGGCATGGAATTATGGGAATCATCCTATAAGATCCTTATGTTGTCCTTGTATTCATATAGAGTCCCAAGAATGAGTTTTATGAGTGCTATGAGTTTTCCCTCCAAAATAGGGAATTTGAAAATTCAAATATTTTAATTGAGACTAGGAAGGTCAAATGGATTTATGGAGTGATTAGGTGAGTAAATTAGGGTTAATGGGTCTAATTAAGTCATGTAAAGGGTGATTATAAGTCATATATGTTAAATCATAAGGTGGAGGTCATGCTTTAGTAATGTAACTCTCATCCATATGTTGGGTTGACAAGAAAAGAAGCTTTATCTTGTAGCAAACAAAATTACCAATGTTAGAGTTGGTTGAAAGGAAAGGGTGTACATTATTTTTGTGTAGAGGAAAATGAGAGATAGGTTAGATATATCTCCAAGGGGGATAAATAAGGAGCCATGAGTAGAAGATGATACATCTCTCAAATTAAGATGGCCAAGTCCTTTAGTGGACTATATTTTGTAATTAAGACTGACAAAAGTGAATAAAGAATGGAATGATTATATGTGTTTATATTATTATTTATTATTGGATTATTATGAATGAAATAATGTCTTGTAAAGGCCCTTTAGTCCATGAATAGGTTGATGCTTACGTTGAATTTTAAGTTTGAACAAGAACTATAGGTTACAGTTTGGGAAAAAGAGTATTGGGGTGTTTCTCCAACGTTAGTAAGACAAGATTATATTATCCCTAGGTTATGAAATGTATTTGGGTCATAAATTTTTTTTAAAGGATTTAAGAAACCAATTCAAGTGGAGAAAATCATTGCAAAAAGGTAACTCTGTTCATAACCCCTGTAGACTCCTATGACAATCAAATTTGAAGGTGAATGCATGTTTTTTGAAGTATGAGTTGGAGACAGTGGTAGAGATGACACTTCATAGATAGAATAAATTTGAATAATTATTAAATGTCATGGTTTTTAAATTTATTATAATGACAAACTTTGGATTCATAGTCATCCTTAGAGTACCTTGTTGGCTCAGGCATAAAATCTGTTGCACAATCATGAATGACTAACTTAATGAAGTGAATGGATAATGAGTAAATTTTATAATTTTAATGAGAAAAAGTTATTTATAATTACCTATATGTTTTTTGAAACATATTTATAAAGTTATTGACTATCACATAATCCTACACAATCCTTCATAATTGAGACTCTGCCTACATAGTCATTGTACCAAGAACATGTTTGTTTTGTCTAAACAGGGATGATTAATTGATTGATTTGAATTATATTGATATAAATGAAAGTTATAACTTGTTAAAAAACTATTCTTATTGTATGTGGAGACCTTTGGAATGCAACAATGGCATTGTAACCCTACACAATCATGGAGAACCTACATAATTCTATGTTTTAAGTAAATTAAAGTGTTTAGAGATTGATAAAAGGATATGAATCATTGGTAAATGTAGATAATAGTAAAATAAACCTATTTAATGTCATAATATCATTTTAAACCTTTTAAAACTAAAGAAATAAAAAATTATATCCTCTTAGCCTCTGTGGTAATGGAACTAGGGTTTCTAGATAAAATCCCTCATATTTGGAGTTTTCACCATAGAAATTACATGAAATTTGGTATTCAAATTTGTTTTAGTTTTTAATAAATGAATAAATATGTTTAAGACACTTAAAATATGTATTTATATGGATTTGATGAGTGAGGATATGAAATAGGGATAATAAGCCTAATTTGGATGACATTTACAAATGAAGTGATAGTTATATGTGGACCTAGACTTTGAAACTTGAAACACACCTGTAAAGAAATAAAGGATTTATAGAAATGATGTTATATTCTTAGGAGAGTTCATAAGTTGATCATTTAAGGAGGAAATGGAAAAAAAAGGTTACAAGCTTAGAGAAGTCATGGTAAGTATGTTGTGTTGTGGAAGGAGTTAGAAATGAATGTGTTTGATTGTGAGAGTGGTTTAAATCCATCAATAAGTGCCTCTATATGTTAAATAAATAGGAAAAATTCAAGGATATCATCAAGAATAGTGATCAAGAGAGAGAGAAACTAGATTGGTTCAAGAAGATTCAAGACAAACATAACATTTAAATGAGATATTTGACAAGAATGGAGTTAGGAGTGAGATGATTTGGAGAATTTTCATTAATACCTATGCATAATTTGGTATTAAATAAAGGTAAGATCCTAGCTAAATTTATTTTGAGTTCCTTAAAACTTGTCTATTTGAGATTGACAAAGCATGCTATGAGGAATGCTTGGGAAGACACCTTGTAGGGTGTTAGGTTGTGGAGCTAAAAGCTTCACTGATGCAAACAAAGGAGGAGGTTTCAGGAAGGTTGCTTTGTGTCATAGACACTGGCATCGGTCAGGCCAACCGATGTTGGCAGGATCAGACAAGAAGGCAACTGACGTCGGTCAAAAGTCGATCGGCGTCAGCACCCCCAGGCAGACAGGGACCGACGTCGGTCACCTGTGTGGTTTGAGCTGCGAGTATTACAGGCAATTTGTTGATGAACCAAGTGTTTGCATGTTGAGAGCCAATTTTAGACTAAGAGCTGTGGATCTAATTATTGTAATTAGGTGTCTAATTATTGTTTGGATGAGATCTATATAATAAACTCATGGATTATATTGTAAGGTGTTCTAGTTTGAGTTGAGCAAAGTTTGCTTCTTCTATGTGTGAGGTGAGCAAGGGTGTTCATCCTAGTTCCACAGCAGTACCAAGGTGGGTGCTGGTTTTGGAGAGTCAGTAGGATTCTTCAGGTGTGTAGGATCTTGGTCATCATGTGTGCATGGCTACTTTTGGAGATCTACATAGGTAAGTAAGATCATTGATCTGCAGGTGTATGTGTGTGCAAGGTCAAGGTTCACAGGTGTGCAGAACCATATTGATTTACAAGTGTGCAAGATTAGAGAGGACAGCAACACAATATGGAGCAAGATCAGGTAGAATCTACTTAGAGTACAGTGGGTACTCAGAAAGAGAGCAAAGAGGAAGGCAAGGTAGTTCCTTCCATAAGTAAGATCAGATTGGGTTGCAGGTTGTTGTAGTTTAAGAGAGATCTATTTGAAGTACGTTTGTGTACTTTTGGAGTGCATGGAGCACTTGTGGTGTGCGTGGAGCACTAGAGAATTGGCAGTAGTGGATACTGGCTGGTTGGAGGTGAACACCAACTCTGTGTTTGAGTTGTGTGTTGGGACCTAAGAGAGAGAGCTTTGAGGGAAGATTTACTGTTTATGCCCTAGAGGAGTGGGAGCCCTAGAGGTGTGTAAGGAAGAAGAACTGTGGCAGCCTTCTTTGTTATATTTCCTTCTGAAAGAGTTTTAATACAAGCTGTGTATTGTCTCTCATATTCTATGTTATTTTTGAATTCTAGTTACTTGTGATTCTAGTTTAATTCTGCATATTAAGTTGCTTGTATTTGGTAATCAATTATGTGCTTCTATTATTTTCCCAACAAGTGGTATCAGAGCTAAGGTTGCAGGGAGCAAGTTTTGTGTTTGGTTACAGGTCACTCTCAGGGGTTTTTGATTGAGTGGGAGTAAAGCAATGGCAAATCAAAGTAAGCTAAGAATGGAGGAGTTGAAAAGCACAGATGGTCTATTAAGGTCCTATGGAAAGAAAGAGCAGGTAAAAGAATATTGTTGGTTGGTAGCAGATCAGCATGAAGGAACTGAAGATGCAGATGTTCCAGGTGTTGTTACACAGGATGCTCTGGGAGGTTTCTTGGATAAAGTAGAATCTTGTTTTATAGATTTTGTTGCCTCTTTCCATGTAGCCCCAGGTAGAGGAGCTGGTGAGCCTTGCCAAAGAATTGGCAAAGGGGAAGTGAAGCTAAAATTGCAGGCGGCCAACACATGGGTGTTGAAGGAGGTCATGTAGGTCCCAGTCTTGGAGATAAGGCTAATTTCTTTAGGGAAGATGGGTGATGAGAGATGCACAAGAACTCTCACAGCGGTTGCACTTGAATTAGCTAGTGGTAAGAAAATAGGTACTCTTTATCTACTTGTTTATATTACTAATTCTTCTTCTGTTGTGGAGACTTGGCTTTGTAGGCTTGGTCACATGAGCAAGAAGGAGATGCATGTTCTTAAGTGGAAGACAGATGTGTTTGACAGGCTTAAGAATTAGAAAGCCTTGGTGTTCTTGGAAGAGATGGCGGATAGAGACCAATGGATGGGGCTGGATACTTATGAGCAGGGCAATTTGGATATGGGTTTTGATTCAAAGGAGCTCACGGGTAAAAAGTCATCACTCACAGGTGAACACAGGTACCAGCGTCAGTCAGGAGGAACCGACATCGAACAAACAGGCACCGATGTTGGTCATGTGCAAACTGAAGCTGGTGGTGTCAGGCAGGGTAAGACCGACATCGGTCAGGAGGAATGACATCGACAGTAGGTAAGACTGATGTCAGTCATAAGACTAACATCGGCAATAGGGACACCGATGTCGACAGTGTTGGTAGTCAGGGACAAGTGCATGGGAACCGATGTTGATTGGATGCAGATTGTGTAGTGACCAAGGTCGGTCACTGTAACAGATTTTGGGCAGACAACAAGCTGTCATGGAGTCTCAAATGCCCATATGGAGGACTGAAGGTGGTAAGTAAGCCTCAAATTCATTGTTCCTCTTCTTTATACTAGTTGCTGATTGCAGAGCAAGAAGGATCTAGGAAACAGTGGGAACATGGCAGGAATATGATGTAGAACCAAATGGGAGATTTGGTAGGGTTGCCAGCTGGTATGAAAGCATAGAGACGAATGGATTCCTTAGTTGAAGAATAGAGTGAACGGACATGTGAGATGGAAGACCAAGTCATATGGTCTTAAGGAGCTGCAAGACAGTGTTACAGGTTTGACAGGTGGAGGACGAAGCATGGCTTCAGTCAATGTCAGGGTAACTACTGTGGTTTGTCTTACCAGGTGGATGATGAGTCATGACATCATTCTATTGCTGTATGTGGATGGTATGCTAGCTAGCAGGGTTATACATATAGGGTTTTGCTGAGCTAAGGGTAAGATTAGTTTAGTGGCATGTCATGAAGAATTTGGAGCAGCGAAATTCTTTGGCATGGGAGACATGGAGGATCACAAGTTGATTTTGTCTCTAGTGGGAGCTGATGTGAATCAGGTGTTGGCAAGGTTCAGGATGTAGAGCTAGAGCACACTAAGGGCTAGATAGTTCAGTGTCTAAAATCACATGAGGTTTAGTATAGACCTGAGTTTGCCCAAGCAGTGGGTGTTGTCAGAGAGTTAGGAGCCAATTCGAGGAAGTGGGTTCTCAGGTATTTGAGAGGGACCAGCAGCAGGGATTCATGCTATGCAGGGTCAAGACTTCACTACATGGGTTTATAGGTTTGGATGTGGTAGGGTACTCAGATGACAGGAGGTGCACCACAGGTTGTGTGGTGGGTGGTCTTCAAGATTCATCTTGAAAAGGGATACAAGCCAGGAAATAGATTAGATGGAGTATAGGTACAGGTACAGTGCAATTATTTATCTCCAAGTGGGAGATTATTAGGTTGTGGAGCTAAAAGCTTCACTGATGCAAATAGAGGAGGAGGTTTTAGGAAGGTTGTTGTGTGTCACAGATGCTAGCATCGGTCAAGCCAACTGACGTTGGCAAGATTAGACAAGAAGGCAACTGACATCGGTCAGAAGTCAATCGGTGTCGGCACCCCCCAGGTAGACAGGGACCGACATCGGTCACCTGTGTGGTTCGAGCTATGAGTATTACAGGCAGTTTGTTGATGAACCAAGTGTTTGCATGTTGAGAGCCAATTTTAGACTAAGAGCTATGGATCTAATTATTGTAATTAGGTGTCTAATTATTGTTTGGATGAGATCTATATAATAGACTCATGGATTGTATTGTAAGGTGTTCTAGTTTGAGTTGAGCAAAGTTTGCTTCTTCTATGTGTGAGGTGAGCAAGGGTATTCCTCCTAGTTCCACAATAGTACCAAGGTGGGTGCTAGATTTGGAGAGTCAGTAGGATTCTTCAGGTGTGTAGGATCTTGGTCATCAGGTGTGCATGGCTACTTTTGGAGATCTACATGGGTAAGTAAGATCATTGATCTGCAGGTGTATGTGTGTGCAAGGTCAAGGTTCACAGTTGTGCAAAACCAGATTGATTTGTAGGTGTGAAAGATTAGAGAGGATAGGAACACAACAGGGAGTAGGATCAGGTAGGATCTACTTGGAGTACAGTGGGTACTCAGAAAGAGAGCAAAGAGGAAGGCAAGGTAGTTCCTTCTATAAGTAAGATCAGATTGGGTTGCAGGTTGTTGTAGTTCAGTGGAGATCTACTTGAAGTATGTTTGTGTACTTGTGGAGTGTGTGGAGCACTTGTGGTGTGCGTGGAGCACTAGAGAATTGGCAGTAGTGGATACTGGTTGGTTGGAGGTGAACACCAACTCTGTGTTTGAGTTGTGTGTTGGGACCTAAGAGAGAGAGCTTTGAGGGAAGATTTACTATTTATGCCCTAGAGGAGTGGGATCCCTAGAGGTGTGTAAGGAAGAAGAACTGTGGCAGCCTTCTTTGTTGTATTTCCTTCTGAAAGAGTTTTAATACAAGCTGTGTATTGTCTCTCATATTCTGTGTTATTTCTGAATTCTAGTTACTTGTGATTCTGGTTTAATTCCGCATATTAAGTTGCTTGTATTTGGTAATCAATTATGTGCTTCCATTATTTTCCCAACATAGGGTATTGTGGGAGAAGAGTGCTACAGGTCCGATCTATTGAGATTAGTATAGAGGAATGGAATATTGATAATGAGAAGAACAATAGCCCAAAATTATTATGATAAGGACTAAAAGCTAGTCAATAAAGGACTAGAGAAGGAAGAGAGGAAAGAGCCTTCGAGCTCAAAGAGAAGAGTAAAGACTCCAAAAGAGATTCAATAAATATAAAGAGAGGTCATAGGTAGAGGATAAAAGAAGAGTAAAGATCCAATAGAGGTATAAGAGGCAAGATTGATAAGATTTATAAGAGGAAGGTCTACATAGGCCTAGAAAGCAAAGAAAAGTGAGAAGATGAAGGTAGAGAGAGAAGTGGAAGACATGAGAATAGAATTGGGATAGATTATTGAGAAGATAGAGTTCATGATGAATCTCTTAAAAAAATAAGGAAGCCAATAGATAGGCTATAATGTGAGGAAAAGGGTGAAGTGGCCACTAGAGTCACTTTTGAGAGAGAGAAGGCACAAGATCAGTGTCTTGAGAGATGAGGAGAATAAAGAGAATATATCCCAAAGAGGCATGAGGGATAAGATGTTTCCAAGTGAGAAAAAATATAGAGAGATAGAGAATAAATTTCTCATTGAAGAGAACAAGAAGGAAATAGAAGTGCCAAAAGTAGCACTTGAGAATGAAGATAAGAAGAGGAGATGGAGAGTGTCTATACAAAGGACATTCAAGGAGACTATATGGTCTCTTGTTTTATATGCTAACATTGATTTTAATCTTATGTATGTAGGTATGAAGATAAGTGTGGTGAATGCCAAGCATAAGGCCTCAAAGATAGTGAAAGATGGGTGAAGAACATTAACCATCAAGTGGAAAGAGGATGACAAAGAAAGAGAACCTCTTGTAGAAGACACAAGTATGGATATTGAAGTCATTAAACATGTTTAAGAAGATGTAGAAGAGGAGTTTTATGATGATTTGATAAACATTACATCTAAAACAAGAGAAGAAACATGAAAAGAAGACAAGATAGTTGACAATGTAGACAAGAAGCCCAAACATGAAGACATGAATGAAGAGTTGAGCTTGTAGCATTCATATTTGGAGGTAAATAAATGTTCGATCATTTATTTTTATTTCACATATGAATAAGAAAAGGCTAATATGCATATTGGGAGAAAGAAGGAGAAAATTCATCCCTCATGAGAGAACAAGGGCATGGATATGTGTGGCCTAAATGGCTTAAAAAATAAGGTGGTGAGAAGGAAGAAATGAACCTAAATCAAGAGGTCAAACAATAAAATTTTATATATGGAAAGCAAGAACAAGTGTGGAAGCAAAGAACAAAGGACAAAGAACACCAAGTTGGCATGGTAGATAACCAAGGCAAGAAGAATGAAGGAGATGCAATAAGAATCAAGTTGTGATCTAAGAAGGTACAAGGCAATAACTAGGTTACAAAGAGAATGAAAATATTCCAAGAGGATCATGTTGTAGGTGTATCCCAAGCAAGCATGAAGATCTAGGAAGAGTACAAGCTCAAAGATAAAATAAGAGAGGTAGTGCAAGCAAGCCAAGCCAATGAAATGAAGGTGCAACCATGTAAGAAATAAGATGAGTGCATATAAGATAAACATTTTCAAAATTTTCTTTCAAATGTTGTTTATGATGATGTACTTGAATTTGACTCCAATCATGAAGAAGATTTGTATATGGAAATAATTGAATTGATGAATGAGTTGATGGAAAGATAAGGTGGGGATGAAACACCTCAAGGAATGTTTGACAAGAATGGTATGTAGTAGAGTGAGAATGAATTGACTCTCATGAATGAGGGATTCTAAGGACAAGACAAAGATCAAGTTGCCCAAGAGGATGAAGAAAAAAGTACAACAATATTTGATGAAGATTGTGAAGAGGTGGATGCTATCAAATTAAAAGAGATAATGGAGATGTTAGAAGAGATATTCAGTTCATCCAAGGGGACACAAGTAGGTGAAGTACAGTTGTAAAAGGTCAAGGATGAACTCTAAAAAACATCAAGAGAGGAACAACAAAGGGAAGCATAATAATTTGTGCAAAAAAGGCCACAAGCAAGCAAGCAAAGAGAGTATGAGCAAGTACACAAGGTGAGTTATTCAATTAGGCAAGCTAAGGTTGAGTTGACATTTGATATGCATGTATATGGAAAGTCAAGGTGTCAAACCACATTGTACTATGTTGAGGATGAGTGGGACAAGAAGTTGCTCTTGCATAATGAGCAAGATGATAGAAAGAGGTATCAATTAGTGAAGTAATGTGAAGTAGAGGTAGTAAAAGAGAGTATCATAAATAAAATGATAGAGGTTGACATGCATGTGAAGCCATTAGAGCCTAAGGAATAAGATGCTAGCATGGTCAAGGAACAAAACTCACTAAAGAAGCAAGTAACAAGAGAAAACCATGAAGAAACAAGCCAAAACACAAGAAAGAGAAAGAGGAATAAGCACCATTGAATTTCATGTGAAGATGATAAAGGGAAAATACACTTAGACAAGAGGGAACATGCATTAAATAAGTAACCACAATAGTTGAAACACCTCATATAGGTAGAAGATGAAATGACAGGGGAACTAAATAAATCCAAAAGGAAGAAATATAAGAGTTTAGCAAATAAAAAGGAGAAAGAAAGGAATAATAACATGGATGTGAACATGAAATACCCTCAAATGTTTAATTTTAAGGTAAATAAGAAATTATATCATGTAATTTTTATCCCTCTTAGGAAGTATGATGCTGGAGCATCAAAGCAAGAAGACATCAATTTTGTGTTTTTGGTCAATAGGAGTCAAAAGCAAATTAACTTGTCATGGAATGATGGGAAGGATCCTATATAATACCTATGTTATCCAAAAAGTCATATAGAGTCCCAAGAATGAGTTCTATGAGTGCTAGGAGTTTTCCTTCCGAAATAGGGAATTTGAAAATTCAAATATTTGAATTGAGACTAGGAGGGTCAAATGCATGTATGGAGTGATTAGGTGAGTAAAGTGGGGTTAAGGGGTCAAATAAAATCATGTAAAGGGTTATTAGAAGTCATATATGTTACATCATAAGGTGGAGGCCATGTTTTAGTAATGTAACCCTAATCTATATGTTGGGTTGATAAGAAAGGAAGTTCTATCTTGTAACTAACAAAATAACCAACATTGTAGTTGGTTTAATGGAAAGGATGTATGTTAGTTTTGTGTAGATGAGGAAAGAGAGGTTATAGAGATCTCAAATGAGGAGAAATAGGGATCCATGAGTATAATATGATACATCTCTCAAATTAAGATGGCCAAATCCTTTAGTGGACTATATTTTGTAATTAAGAACGACAAAAGTGAATAGATAATGAAATGATTTTGTGTGTTTATATTATTATTTAGTATTGGATTCTTATGAATGAAACAATGTCTTGGAAAAGACCTTGAGGTCATGAACAAGTTGATGCTTGCATTGTATTACAGGTTTAAATAAGAACTGTAGGTTATAATTTGGGAAAAAGAGTATTGGGGTGTTTCTCCAATGTTAGTAAGACAATAATGCCTTAGCCCTAAGTTATAAAATGTATTTGGGTCATAAAAACATTGAAAGGATTGAGGAAACCAATTAAAGTGGAGAAACTCAGTGTAAAAAGGTAACTCTATTCATAACCCCTGTAGACTCTTATGATAGTCAAATTTGAAGGTGAATGCATGTTTCTTGAATCATGAGTTAGAGACAATGGTGGAGGTGATATTCCATAGATATAATAAATTTTAAAAATTATTAAATGGCATGGTTTTTTAATTCACAATAATGGCAAACTTTGAATTCACAATCATCTTTAGAGTACCCTGTTGGCTCAGGCATAAACTTTGTTGCACAATCATGAATGAGAGAAAGAAATAACTGATTTAAAGAAGTGAATGGATAATGAGTCAAGTTAATAATTTTAATGAGAATAAGGTATTTATAATGACATTTGTGTTATTTAAAACATATTTGGAAAGTTACTGACTATCACAAAATCCCACACAGTCTTTCATAGGTGAGACTCTACCTACATAGTCATCATGCCAAGAATAGGTTTGTTTTGTCTTAAAATGGATGGTGAATTGATTGAGTTGAATGATATTGATATAAATTAAAGTGATAACTTGTTAAAAATACTATCCTTTTTGTTTGTGGATACCTTTGCAATGCAATAGTGGCATTGTAACCCTACACAGTCTTAGAGAATCTACATTATTATGTGTTTTAAGTAAATTGATTTGGAGCTTGATCAAAGGATATGAATCATTTAGAAATTTAGAGAATGGAAAAATAGAAATATGTAATGTCATTAGGTCATTTTAAACCTTTGAAAACTAAATAAATAATAAATACTAGCCTCTCGGCCTCTATGGTAGTGGAACCAGGGTTTCTAGACAAAATCCCTCATATTTGGAGTTTCCACCATAGGAATTGCATGAAATTTGGTAATCACCTTTGTTTTATTGGTTAATAAATTAATAAAGATTTTTGGGACATGTATAGTACGCATTTTTATTGATTTGATGATTGAGGGTATGAAATAGGGCTAATAGCCTTAATTTGGAGGACATTTACAAAAGAAGTGATAGTTATATGTGGACCTAGACCTTGAAACTTAACACACACCTATAAGAAAATAGAGGGTCGATAGAAATGATGTTATATATTTAGGATAGTTCCTATGTTTCTCATTCAAGTAGGAAATGGTAAAAAAATAATGCTACAAGTTTAAGGAATTCATGGTAAGCATGTTGTGTTGTGGAAGGAGTTAGAAATGAATGTGTTCAATAGTGAGAGTGGTTTAAAGCCATCAAGAAGTGACTCCATATGTTGAAGAAATAAAAAAAATTAAAGGAGATCATGTGGAATAGGGATCAAGAGAGAGAGAAAATAGATTGGTGTAAGAATATTTAAGACAATTATAACATGTAAATGAGATCTTTGACAAGACTAGAGTCAAGAGTGAAATGATTTGGAGACTTTTCCCTAATACATCTGTAACAATTTACCCTCAACATAAATTTTGTGAGGCCTCCTCTATTAATTTTTTTCCACACCTTCTTCATGCCTCAGACTTTTGAGTAGGAAGCTAGTTCAAGGCAGTCCCTATCTCCTCCCATATCCGTAATAGCCTAAGAGCCAAAGATGGAATTTGGCAAATCCTAGTAGGGTTTAAAGCTAATGGTTTGAAAAAGACTTATAGTACATGATTTCTCCCACATTTTATAATTAATTCTCCTCATGTCAGAATGATGGTGAGTCATTATTTTTGAAAGCCTTCACTTGAGAAGTATAGTTTGTGCATGTAGATGTCATGTCACCACCAAGGTTCATTCATTTTGAATGGCTAATATGACACTCTATGGGATGTGGCATCTAGTATGATAGTTAGTTAAAAGAGAGAGACTTACTCTGATATTAGTAAGTAAATATGCACCCCTTTCCCTTCATGATATGTGTGATTAATGGAGTAATGTGTTATTTCCCTTAAAATCTACTTAACATCATTAATTATGGATTTTATTGTGTGGGAGGGGTTAGTTTTACTTTTAGAGCATTGGGGATATTGAGAGAATCCCCTTCAATAATGATTATTTCCATCTTGAGGCTAGAGGTAAGATATATTTCCCATAGTATATCCTTGGCTTCGGCCACATGGTTTATCTGTATTCCCATGGGGCCTACATAAGTAACAATCAACTTTCCCTCCAAATTCCTTATGGATCTTCCCCCACTTGTAGGACCCATATTTCATTTTGAGGCTCCATCAAAGTTGATTTTAACCTAACCTTCAAGTGGATTATTCCACCTAACATGTTTACATATTAGTTCTTTGGAAGGGGATATTATTTTCTATACCACTTCCCAATTTTTGAAAATCAATTATGCAAAGGTAGATCTTGGATTTCTATTTGTGGGAAGAAAGGCTTTCTAATTTTTAGTAATGGCATGATAGAGATGGAGGAATTCATATTTTTGCTAGTGTCTTTTGTTTGAGAATAGACTATCATTAATGTCTTTCCACACACTCCAAAAGTAGTGTGGTAGGGCAAGGTTCCATAGGAAGGATAGGGATGAAAGACTCCAAGGAGGTTTCCATTACCTAATGAGATAAAAAATGTAGTTTGGTTTAACCCATGAGAGATTGAATTTATTTAATATCTAATCAAATAAACTCAAGCTAAATGGAAAAATCATAAATAAATGATGGATCAAGTCCTCAGCTTCCATACATAGTGGGCATCAGTTGGGAAGAATGAGTCCTCTCTTTGCCAAGTTATCCATAATTAAGATCTTATCTTGAGCCTCTAGGAAAAAAAAGAAATTTAACTTAGGATTTAGGTGTTTTATCCATAAATATTTATAGTAGTTCCATTCATCCTCTATATTTATTTAGTATCATGTCCTAAGGAGATTGAGTATTTTCCACTATCTTCAACTACCCAAAAAAAATGATCTTCCTTAGGGAACATGGGAATGTGAATTTTTTTGATGGAATAATTGAGATTTTGAATCACCTATGCTTCTTTAACAGTGAAACCTTCCATGGGGAAGAATTTCCAAGTCTTATAACCCTCATTCACATCCCAATAGTATTTAAATTTAGAACGCCATCTTTCTTTGAAGCCTGCACTTAAGTTAGCCCAAATACCTTGTGAAGAGAGGGGGGTAGTGGACATCCAGGCTTCCTCATAGAAGTCTATTTTCTCCCCATCTCTAATTTTCCATTTGATTATTTTCAGTAGTAGCTCTTTACAATTGCTTATGGATTTCCATAATAAAAAACCATCCTATAGACCTTTTACCCATAGAAAGCATTCTTCATCAGACCCTTCTAGGTATTTGGCCTTGATTATTCTAGCCCATTCTCTGTGTTCTTTCATAAGATTCCATCCCATTTTTTCTTGTAAGGCCTATTCATAGACTTAATGATTATAAGCCCCAATAACTCATTTGATTTAGGTAGATAGGATTTTTCCCAAGATACCAGGTGAAACCTGTAGTGATCCTTAGTGACCCTCCATAAGAACTTCTTTTAAATTTGTTCTATTTTTACTACCACCATTTTGGGTATCTAGAAGACTGATATTAGGTATACCAAGATACTTGAATCAAAGCTTTGAGCAATAAAAATTTGTTCACTTGAGTGAGGAGATGTCTTTTCCATCCTACCAATTTTATCTAAATTCTATCATTGAAGTGATTCTAAAGATTGGATTTCATTTTACCCTCAAATAGTGGAATGCCCAAGTATTTTCAAGTAATTGACTCACTTGACATTCCAAAATTTGTACAATTAGTTTTTGTAGTATCATTGGAGTGTTGATGAAGAAAAGATAACTCTTGTAGAATTTTATGCACTGGTTTGAGATAGATTCATAATTTTTGATAATGGATTTCAACTATTTAGCTTCCTCCATCAAAGCTTCTCTTAAGATGATTGTGTCATCTAAAAATTGTTCATGGGTGATAGATTTGGTATTGAGCATTACTGAGATGGCTTTGATCTAATCTTGCACATGGTATTTTAGTATACTTACCCCCAAGGTTTATACCATTATGATGAAGAGATAGGGAGAGAGGCAGTCCCCCTATCTTCGTCCTTTTGATGCTGAGAAAAATATTTTTGGGACTCCATTCAGGATTATGGAGAATTTGGGAGTAGCTATGCAATTTCAAATGATTTTTTGTAGGACCTAATTGAATCCCAAATTTTCAAGGATCTTCATTAAGAAATTTTAGGAGATTTGATCATATGCTTTGTTCATGTCTAGCTTAAGAAACATGCATTGTCTTAGGGATTTAGAGATGGAATGGATGGCTTCATGCACCAAGATGATTCCATTCATTATTTATTTTCTAACCATGAATGCCTTCTATTTTTCCCCAATAAATTTATCCAGGAGGTGTTACATTCTTTTCACCAAGATGACTGAGCAGATGTTGTAATTATATTACAAAGGTTGAATGGGAAAAAATCCTATAGGTTGTTTGCTCCTGGATTTTTTGGAATAAGGACCAAAAAGGTATTGTTGATTTCTCTAAAGATAGTTCTAGATTGGAAAAATTCCCTGATTGCTACCTCAACTTCAATGTGAAAAATATCCTAAAATTTTTAGAAGAAGAAGGGGGGAAAGCCATTGGGGCCAGGGGCCTTGAATCTTCCCATTTCAAATACAACATTTTTTACCTCTTCCACTAAAGGAGTTTTAATAAGGGTCGCATTGTCAGAATCAAATATGACCTTATGGAAGTTATTCAAAGTAATATCCTCCAATTGTTCATCAAGGGGACCTTCCTCTATGAGGAGTTTTTTAAAGACATTTATTGTGTGATAGGATATCTCCTCATATTATTTTCTAATATTTCCATTGTGCATTTGCATATGAGTAATTTTTTTTACATTCATATGTCTGGTCAGTGAGTGATGAAAGAACTTGGTATTCTTATCCCCTTCCTTCAACCAAGTGCACTTAGAATTTTGTCTCCATTAGGCCATTTCCTTGCCTCTAAATTATGAAATTAGCACAAGATTTATTTTTCCCTTTGGTAAATTTGTTCATTTTTGCCTTCTAGAGTTGAAATTTCTTCAATTATCATTAGTTCCTTCTTTAATGCCCTTTTTTTTAGGAATATGTCACCAATGACTTCCTTGTTCCATATTTTTAGCTTTACCTTGAGGAAAACTAGATTTTCGGTCAAAATATACATGTAAGTACTTGATAAGGGTTCTTTCCACCATTACTTTAGAGTTTTGATTAGGTTTGGGTGGTGGATCCACATGCTTTCAAATCTAAAAGGAATGTTATTTGGTTTTGAAAAATTTTCACCTTCAAAAATCAAAGGGTTATGGTCAGAGCCAATTCTAGTTAAGGATAAGAGTCTATTGGTGAGTTGAATTTCCTAATTTAAGGAGATTAGGACTCTATCAAGGTAGACCTAAATCAGATTATCTCGCATCTTCCTATTGGACCAAGTGAATGAGTTACCATTTAGGTCCACATCAATAAGTCTTGCTCTTGATATGAAATTGTTAAAATCCATCATGCTTTCCATGAGGTCTATTAGTCCTCCTCTTTTTTCATTGGGAGTAAGCAAGGTATTAAAGTTGCCAACTGTAATCCAGTTCCATCTTTCATAGCCCTCTAGAAGAAAAGGAGGCCTTCCCATATTCTATTTCTAGCATTTTTGGAGTTTAGGGCATAAAATTTGGATAGGAACCATTCCTCATTGTTGTCTAAGTCTCTAAATATAACATAAATCTAATCATTGTTCTTCCAAATTAAAACTCCTCAACTATTTTCTAGATTCCAAAAGAGTAAAGACACCCTGAGGATCCTTTGGAATTTAAGACAACTACATGAGCTTTCTTCCAAACTTTATCAACACATAATCTTAATTCATTTTCAAACATTTTAGTTTCTTAGATAAGTAGAACTATAGGGTCAATTCTCTTTCTAAGATTATAGAGGGTCTTCTACTTTTTAGGGTTATTTAACCCTTTAAGATTCCATGTTAGAATTTTTATTTCTTATCCTGGGTTATTTTAAGGGTTTGCTGGGAACCTTTTACAATATGTTTAGCTATTCAATTTTTTGGATTTATTATTATGTGTCATTTTTGTTAATATATTTATTTATTAAGTTTTGATTTTGTGGAATTTTATTTTTGGTCTTGTTTTTTAATTTGTTATTTTAAAAAAAAATTTAAGTCAGCTAATTTATTTTTTATATTAGTTTTTCATGTGTCAAAATTTGATAGCTTTTAAGTTTTTTATTATTATTAAGTTTGTTTTTTAGGTTTGAGTCATTTATTTTTTGGTATAATCAAGTCATTATAAAAGAGTCAATAAATTGGTAATAATTCAATAGTCAATTGAATTTTTTTTGTTCAATGTCATTTTTAGTCAAAAGTATCCTTTGTGTTTATAATCAAGTTTAGTTATAGACTAGAGTCATCTTTAGTTTATTGATTCAAGTCCATTTTTTTTAAAAGCCTCAAATAAGCCTATGTTCAAAAGGCATTTTGTAATAAATATCCTCTCCAATGTAAAATTCTTATTTATTATCAGATGCATTTTCGATTAAAGCCAATATTTGCAAGATAAAATTAATTGGGGGTTATTTAGGTATGTAGTTACTCACCCCATGTTAGAATTAAGGAGGGGAATGTTGAGGAATTAGTTCTCACATGGGTGCTTAGGTTTTTCACAATAGATTATTAGGGTGTGTGTGTGTGGGTAAATAATAAGTGGGATAGATAATATTAATGTTTGTAAATCAATAAAGTGAGTTACATCTCACGTAGATAGGTTTGTGGGATAGTTTTTCGGAGATAAAGAGAATAAAGGAGAGATAAAATGAGATATGTAAGGGATAAGAGATGAATGTGATCTCCTTGTTTTTAGGAGAAACATACACTATAAATTTAATCTCCAACTATGAATAAAATCATGGAAAGCTAACTAGCAAATTGTATTTGAGCCTTTGGCTCTTGCCTGTAATAGGCTAAATTCATTAATTTTACACCAATAATTGGGCCAAAGATATGTAAATTGGTGTAATTATTCCATAATGTATCTATGAATAATGTAATTACTACCACTAAAAGGCACATTAAGACTAATACAAATTCAAAACATTTGAATTTTACCTACAACATTGACTATTCACCATCAAGTCTTCTTTATCAAGGATAAGACAACCAATACTACAACTTGGATTTAATAATGCGTCGTCAATATCAAGATTTTGTAGACGTCAAAACAAAATTTCAATAAAATTTAATGATAAAGGCTCTTGAAATGCTACAAGAGGTTGGTATCCTAGAAGGAATCCTTGACCTAGTCAAACTAAAAATAGTGGTAAAAAAACTTACCAAGAGCTATCTTGAATTGAAGGAGTATGGAGGGTCTAAATAATGGGTCACATAGTTAACACAAGAGATTTAGTGATAAGTCATAACTGTAGAGACAAATAGAACAAAATTAAAATCTTAAGAACAAGAAGATGAAAGGATAAGAAGACCATTTTATAATTGGACTATACCCTACTTGGTAGAGTAGGATGCCATTAACACTCAATGGAAAACAATTAAATTTCCAATGATGAAATATAGACTATAGAAGGGGACCAACCCTCTCTAAACACAAAAATATTTGTTGAGGAGGAAATTAATCTTTAAAATATATTGACAAAGTAATTGGTCGAAGGAGGAAAAAATAATGTATTGATATTAATGATCAAACGACATAAAGAGAGGTTTTATAACCTTCTCATTAATGTTGATTTCATAATTTAACAAGTATATAAATCACTCCAACACACTAATCTATTCAAAATAAAGGAAGTTAAAAATATTTTTTCTAAAGTAAGAAATATGAATATCCATATGGTTTTGAAGATTTGGAGGTTACTAAGGGAGGTGCCTTGTTTATGTATTATTCATCTACTTCACAATAACTATTTTTATAAATAATAAATTTAAGCATCACATTACATAAAAGACTATAAAGGTTATTTCTTGCTACTTCAAAGATATAGAAGCATCACAATGTCTTAAATGTTCATGATTATAATTAATTTTTATATTTTCAAATATGTTTCTTCTATATTTATTTTATGGACTATATAATAGTTTCATAGAATATGATAGTTTATTAAAATTTAATAATGATTCATGAAACATTATAACTGAATAAACATCAAGATAAAAAAGAATACAAATTTTTAAACTTTTGAATACAACATCACCACTCTAAATTCAATGAAAGCTTCCACTTCACTATTTTTTGAACATTTATATCATTTACTTCACCATTTATTTGAATTGATTAACATTCAACTAGTGAAATATTTTCATTCCTATTTTAAATAAGGTTATCTCTTGTGTTACTGTAATTTTTGCTAACCCCTCTCCTTTTAGTAATTTAATTCAATATTGCCAAAGACCTATCATAAGGGAAGTTATTCACAACATACAATGATGTGTAAAGTCTCAAATAAATATCCATTTTTTTCAAGATTGTTTCCTAATTTGGAATTTATAATGGACAAGCCACTAAAAAAATTCCCATCTTCAACTGACCAAAATTATTGTTTGACATAGATCAACCAGATAAAAAATCCACCCAAGTTTTCCTTAAAATCTTTACTAAAATATTTTTTCTTACATAGCTAAATTATTACTCCACACTCAAAGGGATCATCTAATAATTTGAATTGATCAAGCAATGTAATTGCAGATTGTTTGGATTGATCACTCAACATATTTAAATTTCAAATACTTGGAATATTAATTATATTGATATAAATAGTATTACAAAAATATTTAATCAAAATAGGAAGTGGATTTTGGGCACTAATCCAATAGTTGGGATTTACTATAGCCATCACATCGATCAATTGAACTCTATGAAAATGATCCATTATTTTTGTCACTAGGAAAGTTGTAATATATTTTAACCTTATCCTTATTGATGATAAATCTCATCAATGATCAACACTATGACATATAACTCATCTATGTTACCATCATAGAGTATTTAAAAAAAAATATGGGTATCTCAATTTTGCATATAGATGCACATAATTATCCTAATTTATTTGACTTTAGAATGTTTCTTGGATTTAAAATATGTATGAAATTATTTTGAATCTAAAACTTTGGACCCCAAAAATTAGTCTTTTGAATGAGACAAAATTTCTCTATATGTAGACAAACATGTTTCCTCAATCTTATAAAATTATATATATATATATATATATATATATATATATATATATATATATATATATATATATATATAAATATATATAATTGGATTATTTAATTAAATGGTGAATTTCATCCAACTTGGGAAGGAGGCCACATGAAATCAGTAATGTATATATATCAACTTAATGATGTATCAAATCTTGAACCTTTTCCACATTTTTTCAATGCTACCACATTATGCCTAATAAGGATAGATACTCATTGTTCACCTTGCACACTAATTGATACAATGAGATGCCCCTAGCATTTACATATTTTAATACTATATGTCCATTTTTTATTAACTTATGCAAAGATTTGGAAATCCTTTAACCTTTTAGGACTATGGTATAAATAAACATGTACCTCATGAATAATTTATTCAACTCACTTTACATATCTAAATTTGACTATTTTGTATGCTAGATACATTCTATTAGCCATATAATGAATGAAAATCATATATAGGTAATGGGATGTTTGGGGTATTACACATAAACAAATTTGATGACCTTGAATTATAGATATCCCATCTACCCCAAAACATAACATCTTTTTTGTAATTTCAAAATTATCCATGACATAAATCTCCTTAAAATTACTTATTACTAGTTAACAAAGGTTTTTAGCATTACAATTTTTTATCATCTTATGAAGAGTAAGTACATGAGGTTGTATCACATGATTTAAAATTGTATAAAAAATCATGTAGACTAAGGATTAAATATCTAATATGATAACCTCATTGATAGAAAATGAACACATTGTGCATGCTTGATTTTATCTTTCAAGTCTTAATTCTCAACCATATCTAGGCATGTCACCCAATCCTAACCACTGATTTTAGACCAATGATAATTAGGAAGTGTGGGACACCAAGAAAAGTGAGAATGATCTTATTTTTATGAAAATATGTTATATGATAACCTGTTTTCAAAGCGTGAAAAATAATAGCTGGCTAAATTATTTTTACCTAAATGATTGATGAATGATATTTCCAATTTGATATGTAATTGCTCCTCTATATTTAGAAAGTATTATTTGAGTGACCATGTGATCCTCACATGATTTTTATTACTAATATGAGATCAATCATCCTAAATTTTTTATTTGGAAACATGCTTCATAACTTCAGTTTTCAAATTTTCTTTTTGTATATATTTCCTATGTGTTTCTCAATATTATCTGATTTTAGTTGTATTATCTTGTCCCTACTAAGTTTCTAGCTATAAATTGTGCATTTGCATTCCTTGGATATTAATTTATTTTCATTTTCAATAGGTTTAATGAATATAAAATTTTCCACCTACTCGAACCTAAAATTCCTTCCCAAGTCCTATTTTATTTGTTTTCTCTTTTTGGTATAATTTAGTGTCCCTAGAATATTCGTGGTGGTAAAATTTCCTTAATTAGCAAAATTTCCATTTTTAACATTCAATTTATTAGATGTTGGTATCCTTAAAGCAGGATTGAATTCCAATCCTTCTAGTGATGGAAATTCAATATCATTCAATGGGATGTCTTTAGGTATTTGATTGTTGCAATCATCAATAATGCCAGTCATTAAATTAATATTAAGTTCATTTTAAATGTTATCATCATACCCTAACAATAGTGGAGATAAATTAGATGAAATTTGTGATTTATAAAAATAAGATGCAATACTTTATATTCTATAAGGTGTTGCACTTGTTTGCTTTCATGAGATTTCTCCGTTACTAGAAATTTTTCTGTTGGGGAAGTTTTTATATTATTTTTAGAGCTAAATTGTTGGATTAGTATCACATACTTGTCAACTATTTAACATGGTTATAAAATAATCACTTAAATTTAAAATCATTTATTATTTATAAAAACATTGCATGCCTAAAATTAAATCATATTTTTAATGAGAGTTGTCTCCTGCTCTACCTCCCTTGTCCCCATTCTTGCTTTCCCCTAGTTTGAATCCATTCTGGTCTTTGATTCATCAAATCTTTGCTTGACCTTTAAGTATGGCTATACAACACACCAATAGAATTTTGTGATACCTATTTCACTATAATTTATATCAGTAAGGTTATGAAATAGAAGCTTATCTTGATCGACCTAGTGATAAGGGCCTAGTTTTATGGTGGGTTTGTGTCCTTAAGTTTTGGGTGAGATTGAATCTAAAAAGGACTAAAATACATAGGTACTATATAATGATCCAAAATGGTCATTATATAAATGGAAACCCCACCCATGGGAGATAATATTCAAGGTTGTTCATCTCAGATCCCTCAATAAATCAAAAGAGGAAATCATCATTCTTGCATATATTCATTATCTGTACTATGAAGGAAGGTCAAAACTTTGTTGGTTTTATGGTGATGAACCACTATGATTCAAGGTTTAGGCTTGATTCATTTGAGATTGGTATTGATATCTAACATTAGGGATCATCTGTGACTTGATATTTACTTAGGATCCTCTTAAAGAGCTTTCACAAAGTCTTATGTAAACTATCTATGATCCCTCCTCTAGGGAAGCTTGTGGTTTTGAAGATCCTCTTTGGAGCCCATGGTAGTCCAAACCTTGACAAACCCATATCTTTTAGGATGAATGTGATCCCACATTATCTTTGAATACCATCATACTTGAAATTTCTAGGACAAAGAAACCTGAGTCTAGTGGAGATCCCCTGACTGAATGGTTGTAACTTGGTAATATCACAAGATAAACCTTGGATAGAGTTTATTTCTTGTATAATATATGGAAGCATATATTTTATCTTATTATACATGTGTTCAACCTTATGGAATCTTAATTTACACCCTTTAACGGTTACTAGGCTTGTTTCATCTCCCATTAGAGGATATTGGGAGATTGGTTGTATTACGGGAGCCTATGCATTCTTTGAAAATATCACTAAGCAAGAAATTCTCATGATAACTCTTTGATTACCCTATACATAAGTTTATAATATTCATTTACAGTGTAGTGGGTATTTTTTTTTTGTTGTTTTAAGGTTGTTTCATGGCTCATAGGCAACAACATGGTGGTAAGGGAGATTTATACTAGACTAATATTTATGTTTCAAGTTGCTATTAGTTTGTTGAGGGATATTATTGAGTCATTTGAGGAATGATTCTATTCACTTTAGGTTTGTCCCAAGTTTGCTTTAAGTTGGTTCCAATGTGTAAACATGCTTTTAGTCAAAAATTTATTGCTAAGGCTCTATCTATTTACCTAAAGAAGGTATCTTATGATAATATCCTTATTACCCTTAGATTATATGGCTGGTCAAACCTTTATTCGGTTGATATCTTAAGGAGGCTCTATGGATTATTAGATTGTGACAAATATGCCCTATTTGATCTACTAGTTTGTAAGTTTCTCTCTCTTGTTTGAATTTTCTCCTAAGTTTATCCTATGATGCTCTTATGTTAAAGTTAAGGGAGCCTTCAAAACCCTTTTTTAATTCTTATTAGCTTCTGCTTTAGTGTTCTTTTGAGTGTTGGATTTGTACTCTATTTCACTATTGATTGCTTTTTATTGGTTCTTTTTGGCTGCTCTATTTTGTTCCACTATAGAAGTTGTGGGATTTGATCCTAAAAAAACCTCATTATTTCATTGAATAGGTTGCGTTACCTAATTTAAAAATCCTTGCATTGGTTTTGGTATTTATATAAAAGCTTCATATTTTACGATCAGATAATAAAAAACATTGTGTGCCTAAAAAAATATCACTCTTCTTCAAAGCAACACAATGTATTATAAAAACATCACATGCATTGAAAAAGAGTCACTTTCCATGGAAAATCATCACAATCTTAGTGAAGCATTGTAGACTTAGATAAACATCACAACATTAGAAAATCATCATAGTGATGGAAAACATTGTAGTGATGGAAAAAAATTTTGAGCTTAGAAAAACATCACATTAATGTAAATACATTACATGATTTGAAAAACAAAGCATTGATATAAAAGTATCTTAGGATTAGAAAAACATCATAGGATATAAAATCATCACACTTTATTGGTGTTTTACTTATTTTGGATATAGTTTCCTTAAATATTAAAAAAATATGTGCTATCAGATTATGTAAAATATGGAAATAATTTTATAATACTTATTGAAAGTAATATTTTATATATTGAATTATTTTTATTTAGAATTGACAAAAAAAAAAGGTAAATGTGTACTTAATTTATTATGACTATGATTTCCTCATACAATATTCCATTTACTTAAAAATTATCTCTACCTACGTTATTAGTTGATTGGACCTAAAATAGAGGCTCAAAAACTCTCTAGATGCTATCATTAAACTTTGACCCTTGTGGTAACCAACACTCTTTAGAGGTTACTGATAGTTTCCTTATGTATTGCATGTATCTATAATTATTGAGATCTATAAACCTACACCTGCACCTATAAATACTTCTTGTGTGTGTGCTCACCTTTGGTCCTATGCCTTGATATTTATTTTCCTTCTCCATGTATATAATTATTAATTATGATTTTGAGCATGACATAACCTTGAAAAATGGGCTAATATTTTGGGTTGGACAACCCCAACCACTCATAGATGAATGGGTGAGAATCACTTATGTTCCAATAGTATAAATAGGGATCAAACCACACATAGTTCTCCCACTCATGTGTGTGTGTGTGTGAAACACTATGAACAATCTAGAATAAATGCAATGTTTTGATCTTTAACACTTGACACCATGTAACTTTGAATTTTGTGTATTCATAATTAGCTCTAGGGGTGTTCATTTGAGGGATTTTAGATGTATATGCCTTTGTGATAATTTATTAAGAGAGTGATAGATGTTTTCTCAAGGTTAAGAATAATTTCCAAGATCATTATAACCTTAGAAATGAATTGTATATATATTTAATTCTTCAGTATTCCTACTATGACAAACCATGAAACATGTTTAGGATGACCTATTCGAGATTTATCATTTTTAAAAATAACCATTGAATGATTATGAACATTATTGGTAGAGGTCGACATTAATGGTATTACCCTAGGAATGTAAATTAGTGATTTAAGATATGGAAGAGGTCTGTCTAGGATTCTAGGATGTTTCTATATAGATTAGTCTAATCCTAAATAGGTGTGTTTAGTGAATATATTTATATAAGATAATAAATAGGTAAAATAATAGATGAAAAATGTTCATAAGAGTGAAATGTACATAGTTTGACTAAGATAAAGGGAAATAATTTTGTTGTTTTTTGTCTTTTATGATTGTTTATATATATATAATTTTGTAATGCAGTCACTTAAGCAGGTTTGTGATGTAAAGGTCTATGGTACCACAAATATGTATCTATGAAAATCTAGATCTTAGGATGAGTAGTGTATATTTATATAAGTATGTATGTTCTATTTATAAAATCATAGTCATGAGTAATTATGTGTGACATGTTAAGTTCCAAAAGTTGCGTGAAATAAGTGAAGAAACCTTAGATCATGAATACGAGAATCACCATAGATGATGAGGCACAATCTGATGTTTAAGTTAAATATTTAAGTGTTGAAAGTTAGATATGTCATATATAGTGGACCTTGAATATGTGGAAACACTCTTAAGTAGATTACTTGGTGTATTATAACCATGTTAAATTTAATCAAAGTAAGAAATAAATAGTATAATGAAAATGTCATTATATGTATGCTCTACAACCCAAGTTATGCCTTGTGAGGCATTTAATTCATGTAGTGGGTGTGGTTAGTATCCCCATGATATGTCTAATCATAAAATATATCATCATCTTTAGGATAGTGATTTTTATATCTCTAAATTCGATATAGATGCAAATGCAACTATTGGGTTCCATAGCTTTGATAATGTTGGCTATCAAAGAAAAAAAACTAATAAATTAGTTGGAATGGTTAAGTATTAATGTTGATGTGGGTTATATATATTATTTATCATGGGATTAGGAGTTGAAAGCTCTTCAAAAAATATATAATAGGTTGAAACAAAAGTACAAACCCAAGGTTGAATGTAAGAAAATGCCAAGGTTCACCATTTATATACCATAATTCTAGTTTTACAAAAAATAAAGATTAAAAAATTGTAATGAATAAATATAATAATATATCTATGAAATTGAAAAAGATATACCTAATCAAATAAATTATAATAATAAGATAAAGTGATAAAAAAATTTAAGCTATAAAAAATTATGTTGGATATTTTTTGTTTACTTTGTATTTGTTACACCGATTATGTACTGTATAACCATGCAGGGCAATTGGGCTCTCTAACATTGCCCTAGCTATGGGTTTGAAAATCCATGCTATAGAACATGATGCATATAACTCTTTTCTTTTGAGATGATTGATTTTAAATATTCATCTCTCACCTCAAAAAGGAGGCATAATAGTGGGCTTGTCATAGAGATTTAGGCATTTATAGATAGTTGGTTCATATTATGTGATTCATATTTAGATAGATTAAGAGATTGAAACATATGTGAGGCATATATGGGAGTATTTTCAAGATTATATATACAATTGATGGATTCTATGACATTATGACATAGACTATTTTTATTATTTTAAACAAATTACATGGGTTATATTGATTAGGTTATCTGATTTAACATAGTGACATACATATTACATAATTATATATCACATGGAGATATAGATGGATTAGACTTGAGGCATGGATGTTGTTCATGCATGTTATTTTATATCTTTATGTTTTGGATCGATGGTACTACGTAGTCACTTTCAATCTAAAATACACATATATTAGTTGATTCAAAATTTATATTTTGCATATGAATTTGACATAGGATTCCACCAAAGGAGATATAATGGTATTTTGAGTAGTACAGACAAGTTTTCTATGGCACTCAACTTGTAGCTCTTTTCAACTTCTAATGGGGGTTGAGGCATTTTTTTTCTCAACCCATGGTTTTAAAATGACATCTACATGGGACATAATCACCACATTAAATTATAAAATGAGTTCAAATGATACTTTAGTTTTCATAACCATAGGTGTCTTCATCCCTTGAATTTTAAATGTCAAATATCTCATTGATTTAGTTGTTTCATAAATTTATATCATGAATGGACATTGATATATAGATGTTTCCATATGGGTTTTACATGGAAAAAACTAGATATTTGGGGCATATATGTTAACATCAAGTGTGATTAATCACATATACTAAATTTATATATTTTATCATTTTAATATATAATTTATAATACTGGAATACAAGGGGGAATTTGTAGACACCTAAATTTTTGTATTGGAAAATTGGAAACATTATAATTGACTTATATTTGAAATACATGACTTGTGTATACACATTTGACTCATTCTCACATTTTATCTTATCCACTTATCTATCTGTTGACTTGTAAAACCTAACTTGATACCATATATATACATGATATCCTTAGTATATGCATTGATGATCCATAATATTGATAAAATTATCACCATACTCTAGATCACTCTTTATCAATTCTAAGATAGTGTTGAAAAAAGTGGGGCATTAACATTTACTATTAATTTTCACCTTCATTGGGAATGTCCTAGAATCATTAAATTTTTATTTTTTAAATTAAAATCCTTAGGGTTGTATCACCCTACACATTTCAAATATCGGTAATATGGAGTAATTAACCAAATATTCATCTATACATACACATCAAGCCTAAGGTTATTCCTATTTAGAAAGAACCTAGCATCCAACACATATCTGGGCCAAACATGAGAAATCATTTTGCACATGTTTGAGGCATTATCCAAAATCTTCCAAATCTAAAAAAAACTCAAATTAACAGTCCTAAAATCCAAGTTTAAACCCTAATGAAAGGTCAAAGTTGGATGTTTTCAATTTTTGAAAGCCACATCTACGTGTTACATTATAGTGGAGCACTATTCAACACACATAAACATAGGTTTGAGAGCTATGTGTGGTTTGATCCCTCTTCATAGTATTAGAATATAGTAAATGATCAACCAATAAGTGGGATGTGGTTGGGGATATCCAAAAAATATTTTAAACCCTTTTTTATAAGTCAAGCAATTATTTAAAGTGGAGCTAGAATTTTAATGCAAAGAAAGATAAAATTTGGATCTATGCACAAGACTAGGGTCAATCAATCATCTATAAATTAGCTTGATAGATAGGCATAAAAATATATGGTAGAATATATTAGAAAATTAAATAGGGAAAGCTTCAGTAGATAGTAGGTAGATCTAATTACCATAGGTTTCTAGACTCTTATGATTGTGTCTTGGAATATTTTGATGGCTTATTTCCTAAGTTGAGCTATCACATTTCTATTTCATAAAATTTTAGACAATTGTACATAGACAATGAGCAAAATATAGTAGAATATCAATTATGTGCATTCTCACTTGGTCATTTCTACATTTAGTAATAATAATCAATCTCTTTTAAACAATCCAAATTTGTGTAGTTTATGTTATATCTTATGTAATTTGAATTTTAGAAGTTTTATCCTATTTAGATCATATAAATCCAAAATAATTTAAACCAAACACATATGAAAAGAAATGAGTAATGTTCAATAAATAAATAAATAATAAGGAGATGATTCTAATAAACTTATTTTTTCCTTTATAAGTTTTTGCATGCTATGATTGAAGGTCCTATTACATGTGTTTTCATCCTCGATAAACCAATGCAAGTATTAAGAATGAGATTAATATTAAAATAATTAATATCAATAAAAAATAGATAGAAACATGAAATATGTGTCAATAATAATGCCAATGAAAATAAAGGGCAATTTCCAATGTAAAATCAAGAAGTTAGATTAATGTATTCAATAGTTATGAGGAAGCCACATGTAAGGCATGACATATAGAATAATAAATATATGTAAAAGAGTTATGACACAAAAAATATTTATATATGAGGCCCAAATCTTAGTCATATAAACATGGATGGTATGATACTATGAAAATATCAACTAGAAGGCAAGTTATATAAAATTTACTCATCCATGTACTAGTGATATGTAAATAAATGCATGTTGATAACCATGTACACAATCAAGATATGTATACTCTATGTAAACAAAAATGTAATATGTATTATCTATATAAAGTGGCATAATACAGTAACTAGAGAAAAATTATAATGACATAACCATGTATTAATCTTTAGTGTAGTGGAGTTCCCCCATAGGTGAGACATGAATAAGTCCATAACCATATATAACCTGAATATCCTATATTTTACCTACTCAAATCATACTATGAGAAGAATGTGTGGAGACATGAATATATACAACCTATAAAATTAGTACATAGTTTAACTAAGATACAGTAAAATATATTGTTGGTTTTTTGTCTTTTATGATTATTTTTATATTTTGTATTTTTTTTTGAATTTTATAATGCATTCCCTTAATCAAATTTGTGACACAAGGGTCTATGGTACCACAAATATATATCTATGAACCTCTAGATCTTAGAATGAATAGTGCATATGTATAAATGTACATATGTTCTATGCATAGAATAATATTCATGATTAATTATGTGTGACATGCTAAGTTTCAAAATTTGCATGAAATAAGTGAACCTTAGATCATGAATAAGAGAATCACCATGGATGATGAGGTACTAAGATGATGTTTAAGTTAAATAATTTAGTGTTGAAAGTTTATATATGTCATAAATAGTGGAACTTTGAATATGTGAAAACACTCTCAAGTAGATGACTTAGTGTATTAAAACCATATTAAAATAAATCAAAGAAATAAATATATAATATAGTGAAAATTTCATAATATGTGTTTTTTGAAACCCATGTTATGCTTTGTGAGGCATTCTATTGATGATGGAAATTGAACTGTCAATGAATCAACACTTTTACCTATCATGAAGGTCAAATTGGAATCATACTAGTCTAATCATAGGGGTTCTAAAGGTTCATATAAAATCCTAAAGATGTGAGGAGGTTTTTATTATAAATTTTGAGAAATAATCAACAAGTTATCAAGACAACTTATTCCATTATAAAAATCATAAATCTATTTATCAAATAATGAATCAGTTAAGATAAGAATCTTTAATATATTCTATTTGACAAAGAAAACCTATGAATTAGATAGTCTCTTGAAGAATAAAAATCTGATTCTATATGATATATGTATTGAAATAATATCTTTATTTCTTACTTGTAATGTTTTACATGTTAAATCTAAATAAGATCATAAATAGAAGAGATAGATCAAAGAAAGAGCGAGACAACACATAATAAACTACAAAAAACTAATAAACAAAGCAAGCAATTAATCCTAAAGCAAATAGAGAAATAAATTAGAACATACAACAAACTAAGAAAATACTTGAATCTAAACAAGACATAAACATGTAAGAAATAAATAACCTTTAAATAAAAATAACATAAATTAATCTAAACTATGGAAAAGAACTAAAACTAAATCTAAAATAAGTAAAACCAAAAAATTTAATTAAGATAATTATTCTAAACAATGCTAATCTAAAGATAAATAAAGACCAAAAGACAATATTGAATCTAAAAGAAAAATAATTAAGGGAAAATTGTAAACTAAGAAATTAAAGAGAAAATAATTAATCTAAGAAATAAAATAGACTTACAACCTATTTGGGGTAAACTAAAACTGAAAACTAAAACACTTAAACTATGAGAAAAATGTCAACAAATTGACTTAAAAATATAAAATTATTAAACTAATAATAAACTAAAATGGATATAGATCTTAATGCTTAAAGACTATCAAACTAAGTAAATAATAACTTAAGAAAATCCATAACTATCTAAGATAAAGTAAAGAACAAAACTAAACCAAGAATTGATAAGAGAGACAATCTAAAATAAACTAACTAAAATAGAAAATAACTAAAGATTAGAACTATATCTAAGGTAAGTCAAAATGGAAACCAAAAAACCAGATTTAGAAGAAAATTGAAATATCTATTTGTATTAAAGTAAGAGTCAAATAGTTACAAAAAATGTATGAGTCTCAAAATGAGAGTCATCTTAGTATAAAAAGATAAATTCCATTGAGAAAACCAACATCCTTTCTCTACAAAACTTTGAATGATAACTTTTCAATCAAAATAGATCAATGAAATGTCATGGAATAGTGAAATAATCATCATTATTCAGGCTGAATACTTGAAATCTACACATAGGACTGCAAATAACAATCATCAAATGATATTAAGCTTAAAAAAATTCAAATTATCAGTAATAGATAATAAATAAAACTAGATATACCTATGTTGCATAAGTAATTACTCAATCATAAGATAAAGTACCATTGGGTCTATCTGCAAACGCTGTACTATGTTAGAGAAGTTGCATAGAAAGAAGAGATAAATGATGAACTTCAAAAAATACTTAAGTCTTTAATACCTATTGTGCTTCTATCTTCAAATGAATGCTTGATATCTTCTTATACTTTTAACTTAGTTGTAAAATAAGTTATAACTAACTTTAATTAATCATTAGTTAAAATTAACTAATTGACTTTAAACAAAGTCAATTAATTATAAACTAAAATTGGTTAAGGACATATTTAATTAAGACTTAAAAATTCTTAATTTGATCAAGATATTTAAAATAATAGACCTGAGGTACTAATCTTAATGGGTGGGGACCCATATTAATCAATAATAGAATAAAATACATATAAATCATAAAATAAATAAATAAAAAATTGATAAATTTTATTCATATTTAAATCATAACGCATATTTAATTAACTTAAACATATATAATTATGTCAAAACTCCAAAATCATTGTATTTACCCAAATTGCCAAAATTTATCAAGTTTGAAATATCAAAGTGTCAAGCTAAAATATCAAGTTCTGCATGAAAAAGTTCAACACTTAAACAAAAATTATCCCTTAGATGACCAATAGTTATCCGAATCTGATAACACTTCAATTACTTGTTTGTTCTATTCATGAAGACAAACATTATACTCCATTTCAGTTGTAAGGAATGGTAACAATCTTGTCCCCAAATTAGTCATGTCATCATCAACCTCCAACTTAACTCTTTTCAGAAACCTAACTTCTTTTGGTGCTTCAAGTTTAGTCCTTTTTACAATATTATTCTTTTCAATAGTCTGAAGTGGAATATCCATGGTTTTCTTTTTGTTAGCATACCCCTGACCTCCTAAACTCAATCTCTCTGACCTCAAAAAGGGTTCACTATGGGCACCTGACAAATTTAACCTTCTACATCTTCCATTTAGGTATCCATGAAAAGGAGAAGGTGCATCTAAAGGAATAACCATCTTCTTAAGGTCCTTGACATGGGCTATTTGTAATTCAAGTTGAGTAAGCTAATTAATAGGTAATTGGTTGGTGGGCAAAGGATCATTAACTGGTTCACCTCTAAAATTAAGGGACTAAATAAGCAAATGCTGAGGATCATGCTCCATATAGTGAGAAAAATTACTTTGATAATGTGCACAGGCTCTAATTAGATGGCCATAAAAACCCTTATTACCTCTATAACCCCTATTGGTTGGGTTAAAAGGCAAATTACTTAGAATATTCCAAAATTTTGGGTCATAGGCATCAAAGTGAATGGAAATCCTTGTGCCTTTATGAAATCTAAGCCCAAAATTTCCTACACAAAATCCACCTCTATAACCTTTGCTAGAATTTAACTAACTGACACTTCTATTAGAATTTTACCCCTATCCTCTATCATCATTACTCCCTGCTTGTTGGTCCCACCTAGACATTTTGAAAAATTTAAAATATAGTAGTAAAATCTAAGATTGGAGAAATGAATATCAAAGCAAAACTATAACTAAAATTGAATCTAAAATAATAGCTAAAACACTATCACATTATACCAAATCAAAATCTATATTTTATGGCTTCATCTAAGCAAATGTTGAATGCAATTTATAATGTCTCAAAACACCACACTACTTCCATCTCAATTGACTGTGTTATATCTAGTTGAATAAATCATCATTACCCATTTTATAAATTATTCAATGATTCATCAAATATTAAATAAATTTATATGGAAAAAATCAAAAGACTTTAACTTCAATGTCCATCTTTAGATTAAACACTACTACTTAAATTTGGACATGCATTTTAAATGAAAAATTTATAATGTACCCAATCTCTATAATATGAATTGAAAATTAAATATCCTTATAATTTCTCAATTCTTATATTCTCAAGGCATAAATATGCTAAAACATGATTTCAATGTATAAGTCAACTGATTTAGCTTTCACATAATAATTTCAATTCCAACATTTGCCAAACAGATTTTATTGAAACTTGCAATTTATTAAAATTGCTTTTTTAGAACCCAAAAACTGAATGCCATGAACTTAGGATGAAAAATTATGCTATATTAAAACTCAAACAAATGAATACTATAGACTATCAAATACACACAACCATTTCAACATACCCTAACAACTTTGCATGATTTTCAGATATATTTAAAATATACCAACTGAACTATCCATTGCCACTTTCAAATCATTTACTTCTATGTATACATAAATACTTAAATGATATTCAAAAATTTAGCTTGAGATATAAAAACTAGGTGAAAATATATTTGATGGTCAACTCATGTGAGAAATATTTCAAAGTAAGGCAGACAATTTTCTGCATGAAAACAACCAAGGAAAACTTGAAGACCTTCCCATATTTTTATAAGATTTATGTAAGACAGCCATCATTCCAAACCAAAGAAAGTAATAGGTATAAAAAATTATATATACTGGAGGGTTACCAAAGCATACACCCCAGACCATAATCTATAAAATCAATCTTCCAACATGATACAAAAACATCAAAACCCTCAACATATATAATCAGGGTTGTCTATCTATTCTATACCAGTTTTGAAAAGAATGACAATTATTTTTTGTCACCTAAAACATGCAAGTGACTCTTCATATTGACACATATGCACCATTGCCATAACCAAATATTTTTTGTAACAATTTTCCAAAATAGTCACTTGAAAAATTACCCAAAAACCATGCCTTATAATTCGACATTCAACTAAAACCAAGGATTATTATCTACTTATCTCTTAGAAAGGCATTGAATCTCCATGTATAGAACATATCATTCATGCATACAAAGATAATAACTTTAAAACATTTGAAAACCTTAAACACTACTGCATGCAAACAACTTTCTAAAAAAACTAAGTCATGTAACCAACAAACAAAGTTTTTGTAGGTATATCAAAATATGTCTAAACTTTCCAAAAAATAACACTTCTTTCCAAAAATTAGTATGCACAAACCATTTATATCTTTACGCTATAGTTCTAAGATTAAACATTCAATAAATTGATAAATAATTATCAATAATTGCATGCAGAAGATTCACTATATTTCATAAATTTCTCATATTTAACTAAAATAAAACTCAGATCTTTATTTTCATGGAAAAAACTTTATCTTCTTCATTCAAAACTTCAACTTCCATATAATATTTTTGAAGAAAGAATGATTCAAAACTTGTCATAGACATACCTAATTTTCACACTTAAATCTTTTGCCTAATATTCCCATCGAGACATGTTTTGTAACTCACCCACTATCATACTAGAACCTCACTCCTACACAAAGCTTATAATCAAATGAACACAAATGAAGAAAAACAAACTTTTTATTTTCCAACCTGATCCTGTAATTGACCTAATGACGTGTTTATTTTTCATTAGTCTACATTAAACTAATAGTGTACTTAGTGATCCTGCTAAGTTGCTTGTCAATCTGATTAAACTTAGCAACCAACTATCCTTCATACTAAATTGCTTGCTAAATTTTTTCATTTGAGGAGATCAGTTAATCATTAATGCCCAATACCCCCAAATCTTCAAACAGTCTTGAAGGAGTATGAACACACAATTAAACTTAAATGCATTCACCAACTCACCTAGGTCAAAGTCCAATGTGCCAATTAGTGTCTAGCTCAACCGAATATTTACCTTGTCATCCATCTAAGGGTAATAAGACTTATTTATTTCATAATGACATTAAAATGGCCAATTAACTAGACAAAATGACCAAAGGTCCTTAACACCATATCCCACTTCTTAGCCAATAGTTATATCTCGTGAATGAGTCTAATACCTTAACCAAGTCAATTAACCTAAAAAATGCTTCTTGATGAAACAAAGGGATCCTCGACACTTTGTGAATTATGCTAGGCCCATGACAACTTTATATAATTCAAACATATATAACCTAGCATTGAAAATTTGAATTATGTCATGAATGCTAGGGTAGGTCTCCTTAGGCAATTTGTACGTGAATGCAAACTTGTGACAAATGAAGTCCTTCATTTTATTTTATAGTGAAGTAAACTTAAAGTATATGATTTTCCACAAAATTTGTATATTATATCTATCTCATCAATCTCTAATCAATGCTTTTAATATGCAAGAAATAAAATACATGTTTTGGAACTATGATCACCATAATTAACTAAACTTTAAAACGTTGATTTGGCTCCTATGAATCATGATATGTACTAGATGTAGAATAAAAACAAACTAGACTAACAACTATATTTATGATGTGAGCATTATTAAACTATCCAAAACATATTGTCATTTGAAATAACCATCATATCAAGGAGTGAATGAAACTAAGTTTCCATCAAATGTGGATCTTGAAAATGACTTTCAAATGAACCAAATTTAAATTCAATGTTTTCAAAGTATCATATCACCATTGTTATCTAAATCATAAATCAAATGTACTCATGGAGATTAAAACATCACCATAGATCAACAAAAATGACCAAAAACTAAAAAGTCATGCATCAACTGAAACTATCAAAGTGCAGTAAATATGAATAACATAATAACTAATCATATCTATAACCATATATGCATATTTTATTTATTTATCCATCATGCTCTTCAAAACCAGTTAAAACATAAATAAGATGTATCAATAAATCATTATAATTTCATAATCAAATATGTATCTAAAAATACTATCAATCAATAGAGTCCCCGACATAGTTTAAGGCTTTATGATAGGGTCATCTCTATGGCAACAAGTATAAATTTTGAAAAATTTAGGGGGGGGGGTGTAGAAAATAGGCATAACACTAGCAACCTTATTAGTCAATTTTGTGCAATAAATTTGAGCAGTAAAAAATATCCTATTAGATAAACAAATTTTGCCTTGAGAGTGTAATCTAAGAAAATTATTTCTCAAGTAGCTAAGCATGAATCCCTTAAATAATTAATTCAAGCAAGGGATGGATCATTTGGCTAGAGTGATGCAAAGAAAGGGAAATGAATAATAATTATGTTTAAGATATATGCACAAACAATTACAAATACCTTAAGCATAAAATTTAAAAATGAATTAATACTTCTACAACCAAATATAAGTCAGTCATATTATTCATTTATTACGAAAAATTTAATTTGTAAGAGTAATTTTAAAAATGAAGATACATCACTTTCACAAATTCTTGCACTCTTCCTTTATAATGTGATATTCCTCAGTCTACAACCTTTCATTGATAATTTGAAAATAAATAACATCAAAGTAAAATAAATCACAAGATAAAATAGAACAAGAACAAGATAGCAAAACAAATGAAAGGAAAAACAAACCAAAAAGAAAACATAAAACAAAGCAAAAGAACAACAAAAAGATAATTAATCATGAAATAATTTTAAATGATAGCCATTTAATGAATAACTTAGATAATTCACTTCAAGATATTTAAGATGAAAATCATTATTTCCAATAACTGTGGCAATTCTATAAGGTCCAAGCCATAATGTATGAAACTTATGATGTTTTCTAGTGTCCTCATGGGTTTTGTCCCAATATAAAACTAAGTCACCAACGTTAATTTTTTTAATAGAAACCTTTTTATCAAAAAATTTATTTAACTTTTGCTTAGTCTTCTTTACTTTTTGTAATAATGTTTCCTTGGATTCATCAAGAACTACCAAATCATTCAATATTTGTTCAATTAAATTCATATCTTTAGCTACATATTTTAAAGCAGTCCTAGCTGAAAAAATCTGAAGTTCTATTGGTAAATTAGCTTCAAACCCATATGCCAACATGAAATGTGAGTAACTAGTTGCTACCTTAACAATAGTCCTATCAGCCCATAAAGCTTAAAAAATCTTAATATGCCAATTCCTTTTGTTATCACAAACTAATTTTTTCATAATAGAAATCAAATTTTTATTAGTGGACCCAGCTTGTCCATTTTCTTATAGATAGTACTTAGACGAATGATTAGAAATAATAGAATATTTTTATAGAAATTTTAAGAACTCATTTAAAACAAACTGGGGCCCATTATCTGAAATAATCTCATATGGGACTCTGAATCTAGAGAAAATATGATTTTTTAGAAAATAAATTACTTCACATGTTACTGAACTTTTAATTGATTTGACCTTAGGCCTTTTGGTGAAATAATCTATGGCTGTCAAAATGTATCTATGACCAATAGATGAAGGTAGATGAAGATATGACATAAAGTCAATGCACCATTTAGTAAAAGGTTTTGTAGGAATAATTGGGTATAAAGGCATTTCACGTAGTTTATGCCTTCCAACAAATAGTTGACAAGGCATACCAGAATGAACCAACTTATAAACATCTTGAAAAAAATTATGCCAATAATAACCAGCCCTTAAAATATTATAAGCTATTGTTTTTTCAATGTAATGTCCACCACACTTTCTTTCATGGCAACCCTTAAAAACTTTTTGAGTTTGATTATGAGTAAGACATCTTAGTAATACTCTATCACAATTATGATAAAACAAGATGTTTTATAATAAATAAAAATGTAATGTTTTTAGCCTTAAGGAACATATTTTTTTCTTATTTAAGTTATTAGGACAAGACTAATTTTAAAAATAATAAACTAAGCTATGATACCAATCATCTTCAACCAATAAATAATTTGATTCATTCATTTCATGATCAAACTTAAATTTTTTAGAAAATTCAGCAACTTTCATAGTTTTAAAGTGTGGTTTTAAGTTTAAATTTTCATCAACTGATAAAACTAAGACATTAATATTCGAGGTAGAATTTTCAACTAAGTTCTTTTCTAATTCATTACCTTTAACAGTTTTAGATGTTTCAAATTCAAGATTAAATTCTTGAATGCATAAGATCTACTTAGCAAGCCTTCCTTGAATAGTTGGATATTTTGAAAGATATGATAAAATAGGTACATTAGATCACATAAAAACCTTATTTCCTATTAGGAAATATTGAAATTTAATCAGAGCAGAAATAAGTGAGAAAAAAATTTCTCAATAGTGGGGTACCTAGTTTGGATATCTTTTAAGACTTGACTCATATAATCGATTGGTTTCTCTTCATTATTTTCAAACTCCTGAGTTATTATAGTTCTTATAGCCTTTTTAGTAATATTAACGTAAAGGATAAATGCTTTCTTTAAATCAAGCTTAGCAAGGACATGAGCGCTTGCAATTACATTTTTGATAGAATGAAAAGCTAACTTAGCATTTTCATCCTAAATTTTATCTTTCTTAAGCATTAATTGTAAAGGATTAGATTTGTCAAAAAAATTAGAAATAAATTTCTTGACAAAATTAATTTTGCCAAAGAAAGATATTAAACTTGATTGATCCTTGGGAGGAGGTAGTTCTTTTATAACTTTAACACATTTAGGGTCAATAAAAATACCTTCTTTAGAGATTATGTGTCCTAATAATTTACCTTCAGTCACACCAAAAATAGATTTTTTTAGATTTAAAGAAATGCCAAACTTTCTACATCTTGTGAATACTTGAATAATAATGCCTATAAAATCATCAAAATCAACATGCATAGTCCTTTCAAAAGTGTCTCATGCATTCATCAAACTAAAAAGCATTCAATTATAAGCAAAAATAACTCTATAAGTTGTAAAAGTGGTTTTATGTCTATCATCAAGATTTACAAAGATATGATTATAACCTAAAAATCCATCTAATAAAGACATCATTTCATATGCTACAACTTGTTGTAAAATCTGATCTATGCTAGGTAGAGGAAAATTATCTTTTACACTTACTTTATTTAAATATCTAAAATATAAAAAAAGTCTAATATATTTTACTCTTGATTTATTTACATCATCATCTTTGGGATAAAATTTGTTTAAATCTATGAATTCAATGTCGATGAAAATGCATCTATTAGGTTTCGTAGCTTTGACAATGTTGGCTATCAAAGTGGAAAAACAAATATATTAGTTGAAAGGGTTAAGTCTTAATATCTATGTGGGAAATATATATTCTATTTTTCATGGGGTTGGATTTGAAACCTCTTAAAAAATTATGTAATGAGTTGAAACAAAAGTATAAACCCAGGGTTGAATGAAATAAAATGCCAAGGTTCACCATTCACATACCATAATTCTCCTCTGACATAAAATAAAGAATAAAAAATTATATTGAATAGATATAATAATATATCTATGAAAGTGAAAAATATCTACCTAATTAGATAAATCAGAATAATAAGATAAAATCATGTAAAACTAAGCTATGCAAAGTATGTTGGATATTTTTTTATACTTTACATTTGTTACAACCATTATGTACTATATAGCCATGCAAAGCAATTGGGCTCTGGAAGATTTCCATAGCTAGGGGGTTTGGAAAAATACACTATAGAACATGATGCATATAGCTCTTTTCTTTTAAGAAGTTTGATTTTAAATATTCATCTCTCACCTCAAAAGGGATGAATAGTAGTGGGTTTGTCATAGGTATTCAAGTATTGATAGATAGTTGGTTCAAATTATGTGATTCATATTGGTATAGATTGAGAGATTAAAACATATGTGGGGCATATGTTGGAGAGTTTTTAGGATTATTATATATAATTAATAGATTCTATGATGACATAGATTACATAAATTACATTGAATTTTTTAATCAAATTACATGGGCCAGATTGATTAGGTTATCTAATTAAACATAATGACATACATATTACATAATTATATATCACATGGAGTTATATATGGATCATAATTGAGGAATGAATGTTGTTCATGCATGTTATTTTATATCTTTATGTTTTGGATTGATGATACTACTTAAGCACTTTCAATCTAAAATACACATATTAATTGATTCATAAATTATATTTTGCAGATGAATTTGATAAGATGTTCCACCAAAAGAGATATGATGATATTTTGAGGAGTAAAATAAAGGTTTCTACGGTGCTCAACTTCTAGTACTTTTTGGTCTCTAATGGGGGTTGAGGTATTTTTTTCTCAACCCATGGTTTTATAATGACATCTACTTTGGCCATAATCACCCCATAGAATTCTACAATGAGATAAAATGATGGTTTAGTTTGCATACACATAGGTGTCTTCATTCCTTGAATTTTAAATGTATAATAGCTTAATGATTTATTTTTTTCATATTTTATATCATGAGTGGACATTGATTTATATATGTTTTTATATAGGTTTTATATTTAACAAGTTGGATATTTGGGGCATACATGTTAACATCAAGTGAGATTAATCACATATACTAACTTTATTTATTTTATCCTTTGAATATATAATTTTTAATACTAGACTAAAATAGGGAATTTTCAAACACTTAAATTTGGTATTGGAAACTTGGAAACATCATATTTGACTTATGTTTGAAATACATGAAATGTTCATACACATTTAACTTATTCTCACATAATATATTATCCACTTATCTATCTATTGAATCAGAAAACCTAACATACTACCATTTTTATACATGATCTCCATAGTCTATGCAATGATGATCCATAATATTTAAAAAATTATCGCCATACTTTAAATCACTCTTTATCCATTCTTAGATGGTGCCAAAAATAGTGGGGCACTAATGTTTACTAGTAATTTCCACCTTTATTGGTAATGTCCCAAAATCCTAAAAATTTTATTTTTAAAATTAAAATCCTTCCTTTCAGTCACCCTAAACTTTTAAAATATTGGTAGTGCATAGGAATTAACCAAATATTCATCTATATATACACATAAAGCTCAAGGTCATTCATATCTAGCAAGAACCTAACATCTATCACATATTTAGGCCAGACATGAGAAATCCATTTGCACATCTTTGAGGCATTATACAAATTCATCTGAATCTGAAAAAACTATTGAATGGATGAAAAAACCATAGTCTCAATTATGTAGTGCAGAGTAATTGCATTTGAGAAAATCTATGGATACAAGGTGAGAAAGCAAAATAATAAATGGCCAAAGTAGAATCAAAAATATAAAAAATGATTAAATCAATTAAAAAATTGGAAAACAAGGATGAAAAATGATATGTTAGGACCAAAAGACAAAGGAAGATAAATAAATATAAAGGAAGATTTGCACACTAAAAATATAAGGCTACTTATGACCAAAAAACCTAAAATTGTATCCAAAGTAAGATAAGTAACAATCAAGCTCAGGGATTTTATTGAAAATAATCCACTGACCATTTTAGTTATTTAATAAACTAATATGGCCAACAATGTCCTTAATGATACAAAAATTTAGCTTTGGAAGGAAGCAAAAGTTGCCAGTGTGGACTCAGAAGGGGCCTTTAGTGGTATTGCTACTTTTTGGATTGATAAAGACCTAAATGGTGAGGTATTGGTTGCAAACAAGCATAATTTAGCTATTTTTTCCCTATGAAAATCAAGATGATTCATGGATTTCTTCTAACATTAATTCTTCAAAATCAATGATAGCTCACAAAAAATTGTGGTATGAGTTGGCCTCATTTAGAAAAGCATCCACTAATATCAAGTGGATGCTATTTGGAGATTTTAACACCACTATTTGTGTTGGGGAAAAAGGAGGAGTTTAATATCACTCAAACAACATGGAGGATTTGGTTGAATTCATTAGTCTCAATAATATGTTTGATGTTGAGCGTAGAGGTTCCCCTTATAGTTGGTCGAATAAAAGGTTGGGAACAAGTCTCATTCAAACTCATCTAGATCATGTTTTGATTGATGTTGATTAGTTTCATGTTCAATATTTATGCCTATCCTCACTTCTAAAAATAGGCTCTAATCATAATACATTAGTTCTCAATGTCCTTACTATATTCAAAACTCAGAAATCCCCTTTTAGGTTTGAGCACATGTGGTTCTCTCACCTAGAACTGATAGACAAAATAAAGGATTAGTGGAGTATGGAGGTATTGGGATATGGTATGTTCAAAATGGTACAAAAGTTGAAAAAGGTCAATAAATAAATTTGCATTTGAAATAAGGAAGTATTTGACAATATCTTCTAGTAGAAAGAACAAATCAGATTAGATCTTTAGAGGATCAAAATTTCTATAAACTCCTAGGGATTAGAGGCTCCAACACTCCAATAGGAGCAAAATATTTTGGCTGAGTATTATTCCATACTTAATCAAGAGGAAATGTTTTATGAGACAAAAATCTTGAGCTACCTGGTTGAAGGAGGGAAACTGCAATACTAAATTCTTTCACATGGTCACACTCAAGTACAAAAGTCATAATAGGATCAAAAAATTATTGACGAAGATGATTATGTGCATTTAGAGTTAGTTAGTATAAATAATAAAGTTGTTAGTTATTTCAAAGAACTTTTTGTAGAGAACTCTAAAATTGATGGAAGCATGGCTAAGGATTTTATTCAACACATACCTTACCTTATTCCCAAATAAGATAATAATACCTTGCTCAAGCAAATTACATAAAAGGAAATTTAGGTAGTGGCATTCACTATAAATAAGTACAAAGAGTTGGGTCCAGATGGCTTCCTGATAGCCTTCTTCAAAAATTACTGGGGTATCATCAAACAAGACTTATTGGTAGTGGTAAAAGAATTATTCTTGTTAGGGAAGTTACTTAGAGAGCTTAATAATACCTTCATAGCCCTCATTCTAAAAAAAATGGGGCTTACAGGTTCAAATACTTCACGGCCATCAACATGTGTAACTCAGTTTACAAGATCTTTACTAAATTTTTGGTTATGATAATGCAACCTTTAATGGATAAAATTATTTCTATTAATCAAAGGGGTTATGTCTCAGGGAGACAAATTCAAGATGGAATTTTGGTTGTGCGAGTGACTATCCACTCCATGGAAGAAAGCAAATAAGTGAGTATGCTTTTCAAAATAGATATGGCTAAAGCATATGATAGAGTGGATTGGGGGTTTCTGGATTTGGTGTTAGAAAAATTTGGTTTTCATGAACATATCAGGATGCTGATACAGAGTTGTATTTATTCTATAATATTTTTTATTATCATAAATGGATTTTTTGCTATTTTTTGGGAGTGAAAGAGGCATAAGACAAGGTGATCCTATATCTCCTTTCTTATTTATTTTTATGGTTGAATCCCTAAGTAGAAAACTTTTGGCTACACTCAAAAATGGGTTTTTGAAAGGTTTCAAACCAGAGTCCAGTATTTGATGATATGATCATTTTAGCCATTGCCTCGGTGAGGGAAACTAAGGAACTAAAATTTATTCTTATTAGATATGCTAAGGTTTCCAAGTAATTGGTTAACTTCACCAAGAGTTATTTATTTTTCCTAGATACTCTAGAGCCAGGGTAATTCAAGATTGCTAGAATTCTTAACTACCAAATCAAAGAACTTCCTTCATGTTATTTAGGCATGCCTTTGTTTAAACATAAAATGAAGGAGGAATTTTGGATAGAGAGGTATAAAAAAAACTTGATGACTAGAAAGGTGGTCTTCTCTCCTAAGTCAGAAAAGTAGTCTTACTTAGTAGTGTACTACAAAGTCTTCATATATATCTATTGTCCTTGTTTAAGATGCCCAAGAAAATTCAATAGAAAATTGATAGAATTCAAAAGCACTTTTTATTGATGGGGGTTGAAGATAAGTTCAAATTCCACCTTTGGGATTGGAAGAAGGCTTGTCTTCCAAAATATTGTGGAGGATTGGGCATAAAAAATATTTCCATCACGAATAAAGTGCTTGTTACCATGTTGTGTTGGTGGTTTACAAAGGATTATAATCAATGGACTAAGATATTCTATTATAAATATCTACATTATAGTGCCCCACTAGAATTCTTGTATGAGGAAAACTTTATCAAAGGTTTTGCCATATGGAATTTCTTCTCCAAGAATAAAGACAACATTCTAAAAGGCCATATATGGAAATTAGGTAATGGTATGAGTATCAGATTTTAGAAGTACCCTTGGATCCTAAAAAACCCTTGGATGATCTTGAACCTTGGTACCGAATAGGCCCCAATTTTTTTAATTATTGGTGAATGGGTGGTGGATTATTTCCAAGAAGTTAATGGTAGAAAGTGTTATAAAAACCTTAGTATTGATAATGCTGATGCTAACACAGTCTTGGATTTGAATTTCTTTCTCAAAGGTATTCATATACCCAATTTGATAAGGGAGGATGAATTAGTCTAGGAGGATTCATTGGATAGTATTTACTAGGTTATTTTGGGTTATTTACTTCTTTAACCCAATTTTATGAAAGCTAACCTAGCGGCAAAAGTGTGGAATAAATTTTTGATTCCAAATATTAGCATTTTCTAGTGGTTGAGTGTTCAAAACATGATCCTCACTATCAATAATATTTGTAAAATAGGGATTATCTTGGTAAATAGATGTGTCCTTTGTGAGGGAGCTACAAAATCTATCTTCCACATTTTATTGAAATGTGCCCTTTCATTCAAAATTTGAGGCCTACTGTATATGACATTCCTAGTTAGCTGGACTCACCCATTTTCTCTATTGGATGCATGGCTTTCCTAGAAGAGCCCTTATGCTCACCAAGAACTTAAAGATTTATGGCAACTTGTATTACCTCATCTAATTTGGGGTATATGGAAAGAACATAACAATAGAATTTATAGGGATAAGAGGAATACATGCCTTCGAGTTGCCAATTTTATATTTTCACTTATTTTTGAGAAATTCAAAAACATTATTTAGGGGAAAAAGCAACCTTTCTCCCCATTTGAATAAGTCATTTCTTAAGAATGCTTTATCTCCTTGGATGATATATCTATAGTGGATCCTAAGATTATCCTTAGGAAAAATGTGAGATGTCTAGTTCCCCCTCTTAGTTAGATCAAGATTAAATTTTATGGGGCATCCAAAGGCAATACTAAAGTTTCATTAGGTATGTTGGGTGAATATTTTGTCAGCCAGCTAACTGGTGACCAAAATAGTTCTTATCACCACATTGTAGGGAGATGGGTCATCCTAGTGTGCAGGTTTACTACATCAATAGGGGACAAATCTCTCCTCTCATCAAGGGGAGTTTCCTTATTAAATATACAGAGGCTATGTACTATATATATAAGTAGAAAGTAAGACACAGGGGTGGGATAAACCATCCATATCTCTTTTTTCAGAGATGATGCTAACAAACTGAGGAGAAATCTTGGGTTATTGGTGAAGATACTTCTCTTATTTTAGAAGTAACATTCAGCCAAGAGCCAGATCCCTTCTTGGATAGTAGAAATCCTGTTGAAGCAATAGAAGGCACTTCTCTTCTTTTAGAAGTACTTGTTCTTACAGGCAACAGGAATCTTTCTGGTAACAGGTGATAAAAGGGCACAGTAACTAGCAGTATGAAATAGAACACAAAGTTTCCACCTCAACTTCCCAAGAGTGAGATACGAAGAACAAAGGGGGCACAAAGTCATCCCAAGGTCCGTTACATAGAAATAGAAAATAAACACACACTAAAGACAATTATGATAGTGCAAAGTCTAAAAGTAGCTGGCTTTAGGACACCTCCCTTATCACGTCCACTAGTTCTGCTTGTTAAATCAAATAAACAAGAATGCTTTCAGAAGACAGACATAAGAACAATAACTTGCTTTCTCATTCAATCAAAGAAATATGAATTACAATCTGAGCTCAAAGTCTCAGTAATGCCTTTCAATTTGGGCAGAGTTTCACTTCTAATAAGGGGAAGATCTCCCTAAAATAATAAAAGAGATTACAATATATAGCCACCAAGCAAGGCTTGGTGCTCTCTCCCATGGGATGGCCCATGTTGTAGTCAATGCCTTCAATGCACCTTTAGTTTTGCTTGGAGGGACCATGCCTGAAATAGTGCATCACCTTAACTATGGCATGTCCATTCATCTAATATGTCTTTTCTTGGGTCTGGATCATCTGGTCTATCCCCTCTGATGTTTAGGCAGTTGTCCATTTTGTCTTTACTCCAAAGGAGACTAACATGTTGTGCCTTCAATGTTTTCAAGCTCAAAAATCTACTTTGTAGACTATTCCATCTACTGGAATAACTTTTGCATAGATATTTCAGGCTTTTCTCTCTTTCTGCTTTTGTCTTTTCCAGCTTTGTCTCTTCTTACTGTGATTTTAGCTATCAGGCTATCTTTTGAGCCAGTCACTTGGTTCCTCCTTCAAGTTTTGTGCTTTATTTGAATTTCCATGGATTTTCCCTTACTTTAAATTTGCTATCTGAGGGGCCATCAATGGTCGCCAGCTGCTTGAACCATGTTGAACCTTTAAACCAGTGAACCTATGAAAGTTCATTGGTTCATTCTGTCTCTTTTGTTTTATCACTTCTTGGTTCAATCGCTTCTTCACCCCTTGGTTGAACCATCCGTTGAACCACTTGTGTTCTACTTCTTTTATAGAGGCCACCTTTGAACTTTTGAACCATGTTAAACCATTGAACTTTGAACTCTTTTGGTTCAAAGTTCAATTGGTTCATTGGTTTATTTTGCATCTTTGATGAGTGGAAAGTTCCAATGTTATGAAACTCATTAGAAACTCATAGAAAATGGGTTCCATGACATGTCTTGCTTGAGCAACTTCAAAAGGGGAACATGGATGCAAACACTTGTCACACTTTGTTGAGTCATAACAAGACACGTGACGTATTCTGATCTACTTTCTAATGGACACATGGCATATTTTGGGCTTCTTTCTCTCGATGGGATTTATCCTTTCTATCCTTCAGATAGAATGTCTGAAGGAATTCCTTTGGAAAATTTGTCTGAAGGAAATCTTCCTTGCCTTTGCATCTTTCCTACTAGGATTTTGCTTTGTCTTTCGGGCAAATTCCTTCAGACAATTTGTCTAAAGGATTTCACTTTATCTTTTGCCTTGTTCACTTTTTCAAAGGAGTTCAATTTTTCTACTTTTACTCACTACCCTCCGTAAGGGCACTTGGCTTGGTTCAAAGCCCTCCATAAGGGCACTTATTCCTTTGGCTTTGGGGCAGCCCCTTGAACCTGCCAATTGAATCGACTAATTGAACCAACTTTGGTTCAATAGTTTAATGGTTCAATCTTGCATTTGAAGCTATCTTTTTGTCTAAGTCTTTTGATCTCTTTGAACCGATTGAACCCATTGAACCCATTGAACCAATCTTGAAAATGAGTAAGCATTGGAAACTTGTTCTTTTGATTAAACTCGCCTATAAAAGCCTTTGAACCTCTTGAACCTGCTAATTTCAAGCATGTTGAGTCCATAGAAACATATATGTAGAGTCTGTAGATTTGAGTCCCTTGAAAGAGTCTATAAAAATGCACCTATGGAATCCATAGATTCAAGCCTGTAGAGTCCATCGATTCAAGCCTACAGAGTCCATATATTCAAGCCTACAGAGTCCATAGATTCAAGCCTTCAGAGCCCATAGATTTTTGAGAAAGCTTTGAAAAATGAAGAACCTGAATGCTTAGAACAATTTTTGAAAGGGGAAGAGAGGATTTTGGTCTATAGGACCAAAATAGTTCAAATGTTGTCCCAAAAATTAGTGATATTTTTGGGGGATAATAGCTAGCTCCAGTTGGGGAACTTCCTTCAGTTAAAAAATTAGAATAGCTGAGGGGAGTAGAAACCAAAATCTCCAGTGCCTTAAAGTGTGCCATTGTGCTATGGAGTCATGCTACCCAAAAATAAAGGCTCCAAAAATGAAAATGAAAAGCACAAAATAGAACTAAAGACTATATAAATATACATATGTACAGATGATCTTATCTAATGCCTCAAGATTTGAAGCACTTCAGATGTTACCCACTATGAGACAATGAAAATGGTGTGCCATCCTGATAAACCAATAAAAAACCATTTTGTCCCCAGGTGACGGGTGAATAGAACTCTCCACCAAGAAACTAATTTTTTATGTCTTCCTCTTGGCTCTTTCTTCTTCTTTCCCCATGGCAAGACATGGTCTTCAAAATGAAAACCATAACTCCTTGATCTCTTGGTGAAGAGTTCCTTTTGCTAACTTTGGAATACAATAGTATGGTCCACCATGATAACTTGATATTTTACTAGTTCAGTCCATCACATGCTTTGATTGTCAGCATCAAACTCCTGACAAACCATCAACTTAGCATCTCCTTTGGTGTGAAGGAGTTTGACCTCTTCACCCTGAGCAGTTTTCAATCCAAGCAATAGAGATCTGCATCCAACTGTGGAAGAATTCCTACCATCATATTCTAGGATCCAAGCATCATCAAAAGCTGATCTTCTATTGAATTTCTCTTCATGGGAGATGGAAGATCCTTCTTGATTTGTACTGCACCCTACCAATTTTTTTGATGCCTTATTTGGATGCAATCCTGGATTGGTAGATACAGGACTTTCATTAGCTGGGACATGAGCATCCTTTGTGGTCAAGAAGTAATTACCCCTACCTGAAGGCTCAAATAGAATTTGAGTAGCAGGGGCTGACGTTTGGGTAACCACAATCTTTGCCTCAGACAGGTCTGCACCTAGTTCTCCACCAATGTTTAATTTCTCAAGGTTGGTTTATTGGGATTCAAACTTAGTCTTTTAAATGTTGGATTTATTGACATGATCAATCATGTCAAATGACTAAGATGGACTTGGAAGAGAGGATGGGAGTTCATCCTTTTGGTTTTTGGGAGGGGGAGGACTGATCTGTGAAGTTGAAGTAGAAGGTGCAGAGATGTTTGATGTACTAACCTTCTTGGAAATCACTAGGTCCTTTAAGGTAGAGTGGTTCCCTGCTTAGCAATTAGAATTTTAGGCTAAGTTTATTCCTCTGTTCTTTCTTTATCAACTTGCTGGGTTCGCTGATTCTCAAATTGGGTGAATACTGTGTATGATTCTTTGACTGCTTCACCTTCACTTTTGGGTTCATCTTGGTAATTTAAGAAACCAATGTGGGAGTCACCAGCTGATTCTTCTTGATCCTCCATGAAGAGACTAGCATCATTTTCTTGCTCGAACTCAGGTTGGAAATAGGAAACATGTTCTATTTTTAGATATCTAACTACTGAGTTGGTTGGAGGTGCTTCAAGGGAAAGGTTCCTCTATGGGGGAGGAAGATGATTGGGTTTCCCTTGATGTTCTTGATTAAGGAATGTCCTCCTTAGTACATATCTATATGGAGTAGATGACATCCCTTATGCCATTTGTCTTTTGAGGGCTAGCACTTCATTTGTTAGCTTTTGCACCATTAGATCAGTGGTGGCTGCAAGTGAGTTATCAAAAGATGAGGAAGATACACCTCTATTTGAATCCCTTCTTATCTTTCCAGCCAAGATAAGGTCATCATCTAACTCAGTGGCTAAGTCTTGAGTAGCTTCAAGATCTATGTGTCTAGCCCGTCTCAACAAAAAACTCACTTCAGGTAGCTGTTAGTTGATGAAGAAACACATGAGATTCTAAGGTGTCAACTGGGCGATCATGGGAATCCTATGCCTCAGCTTGTTTAACCTAGCAATGAAGTCCCTCATAAGTTCATGGGGTTCCTTCTTCATCTGAGTGAGCTGGGCCATCAAATCATGTGCATCCTCTAAAGGCTTGAATCTAGCTTAAAAATTGGCTTTGAGTGTATTCCAGTCAGTCACTGATCCAGCTTGCAGATGGTAGAACCAGTCTGTAGCAGCATCTTGTAGTGTCTCCACAAAAAGCCTAATTGACACGTCTTCAAATTCCACCCCAATAACACCACAAGCTATGCTAAAGGCTATAATGTGTTCATCAGGGTGAACTATCCCATCACCAAATAATTTTGGGAAATTCTTTCTTGAACTACGTGGGAGTTCATGCAAAGGTGGAGTCAAGTTAAGTGGACCAAAAGAGTAACCCCAGGGGCCTCGAACTACCATGATTTAATTATGAAAAATAGGTATAAAAAATCTAGATGGAGTGGCCAAATTGTAGAACAAAAATGGAAAAGGACTGGTCATGCTTCAGCTTGAGGCTTGAGGCTTCAAACTACACACTCTTTCCTAGCAGCTCTGGTTTTGCAGACCAGATAATATGACAGAGATGGAGGAAGATGGTAAGGCTATAATGATAATGGGTAAGACATGGAATGGAGTCACCAGAGTCTATATAATGGATAGGGGAAGGAACTGCTTCAATCTAAAACTTAGGCTTCAGACTGCAGTTCATCCCCAACAGAGTCACCAAAAATTGTTGGGTGAATATTTTGTCGGCCAGCTAACTAGTGACCAAAATAGTTCTTATCACCATAACATAGGGAGATGGGTCATCCTGGTGTGTAGGTTTACTACATCAATAGGGGACAAATCTCTCCTCTCATCAAGGGGAGTTTCCTTATTAAATATATAGAGGCTATATACTATATATATAAGCATAAAGTAAGACACAGGGGTGGGATAAACCATCCATATCTCTTTTTCAAAGATGATGCTAATAAATAGAGGAGAAATCTTGGGATATTGTTGAAGATACTTCTCTTCTTTCAGAAATAACATTCAGCCAAGAGCCAGATCCCTTCTTAGATAGTATAAATTTTGGTGAAGCGATAAAAGGCACTTCTCTTCTTTCAGAAGTGCTTGTTCTTGCAGGCAACATGAATCTTTTTGGTAACAGGGGACAAAAGGGTGTAGTAACCAGCAGTATGAAACAAAACACAAAGTTTCCACCTCAACTTACCAAGAGTGAGATATAAAGAACAAAGGGGTCACAAAGTCATCCCAAGGTCCTTTACATAGAAACAAAAAATAAACACACACTGAAGACAACTATGACAATGCAAAGTCTGAAAGTAGCTGGCTTCAAGACACCTTCCTTATTACCTCCACTAGTTCTACTTGTTAAATCAAATAACAAGAATGCTTTCAGAAGATAAACATAAGAACAATCTCCTAAAGTAGCACAAGCTATCATAGCACAAAGTCTGCAAGTAATTTGCTTTCTCATTCAATCAAAGAAATATGAATTACAATCTGAGCTCAAAGTCTTAGTAATGCCTTTCAATTCAGACAGAGTTTCACTTTTGGTAAGGGGAAGATCTCCCTAAAATAATAAAAGAGATTACAATATATATCCACCAAGTAAGGCTTGGTGCTCTCTCCCATGGGATGGCCCATGCTGCAGTTAATGCCTTCAATGTGCCTTTAGTTTTACTTGGAGGGACCATGCCTGAAATAGTGCATCACCTTAACTATGGCATGTCCATTCATCTAATGTCTTTTTGTAGGTTTGGATCATCTAGTCTATCCCTCTGATGTTTGCACCTCTGTCCATTTTGTCTTTACTCCAAAGGAGACTAACTGGTCGTGCTTTTGATGTTTGTAAGCTCGAAAATCTACTTTGCGGACTGTTCCATCTACTGGAATAACTTTTGCACATATATTTTGGGCTTTTCCCTCTTTCTACTTTTTTCTTTTCTAGCTTTATCTCTTCCTACTATGATTTGAGCTATCAAGCTATCTTTTCAACTAGTCACTTGGTTCTTCCTTCAAGTTTCACGCTTTATTTGAATTTCCATGGATTTTCCCTTACTTTAAATTTGACGTCTGAGGGGCCGTCAATGGTCGCCAGCTACTTGAACCATGTTGAACCTTTAAACCAGTGAACCTATGAAATTTCATTGGTTCATTTTGTCTCTTTTATTCTATTGCTTCTTAGTTCAATCGCTTCTTCACTCCTTGGTTGAACCATCTGTTGAACCACTTGTGTGCCACTTCTTTAACTAAGGCTGCCTTTGAACTTTTAAACTATGTTAAACCATTGAACTTTGAACTCTTTTGGTTCAAATTTTAATTAGTTCATTGGTTTATTATGTGTCTTTGATGAGTGGCAAATTTTTTTGTTATGAAACTCATTAAAAACTCACAAAAAATGGGATCCATGACATGTCTTACCCGAGCAACTTCAAAAGGGGAACATAGATATAAACACTTGTCACACTCTACTGAGTCATAACAAGACACGTGACATATTCTACTCTGCTTTCTAATGGACACATGGTGGCTTTCAGGCTTCTTTCTCTTAGTGGGCTTTATCCTTTATGTCCTTTAAATAAAATGTCTGAAGGAATTCCTTCAGACAATTTGTCTGAAGGAAATCTTCCTTGCCTTTGCATCTTTCCCATCAGGGTTTTGCTTTGTCTTTTGGGTGAATTCCTTTAGACAATTTGTCCAAAGGATTTCACTTTGTCTTTTGCCTTGTTCACTTTTTTGAAGGAGTTCACTTTGTCCACTTTTGCTTGCTACCCTCTGCAAGGGCACTTGGTTTGGTTCATAGCCTTTCGTAAGGGCACTTATTCCTTTGGCTTTGGGGCAGCCCCTTGAACCTGCCGATTGAACCGATCGATTGAACTAACTTTGGTTCAATGGTTCAATAGTCCAATCTTGCATTTAAAGCCATATTTTTGTCTAAGTCTTTTGATCTCTTTGAACTGATTGAACCCGTTGAACCAATCCTGAAAATGATTAAGCATTGGAAACTTGTTCTTTTGATTAAACTCACTTGTAGAAGCCTTTTAACCTCTTGAACCTGCTAACTTCAAGCATGTTGAGTTTGTAAAAACATATCTACAGAGTCCATAGATTTGAGTCCCTTGAAAGAGTCTATAGAAATGCGCCTGTGGAGTCCATAGATTCAAGCCTGCAGAGTCCATAGATTCAAGCCTACAGAGTTCATAGATTCAAGCCTATAGAGTCCATAGATTCAAGCCTATAGAGTCTATAGATTTCTAAGAAATCTTTGAAAAATGAAGAACCTAAATGCTCAGAATAATATTTGAAAGTGGAAGAGAGGATTTTGGTCTGTAGGACCAAAATAGTTCAAATGTTGTCCCAAAAATGAGTGATATTTTTGGGGGACAATAAGGTAGAGGGGTATTTTCAGACAATCAGGGGGTTTTTCTAGTGGCATATGAAGGATTTATGGGTGTTCAATCAAATAATGTTGAAGAAGCCTTATCAGCTTTATGGGTTGTCCATATGGCTCTTGATTGGACCTTTAATATATTATGATTGAGGGGGATTCCCTCAACATAATATACTACATCAACATGACTAATGTTTTTAGGTGGTTCATTTCTCACATTATTGAGGAGATTCATCAATTGGTAGAGATTTTCAAAAGTATTACTTTTCATTACACTTACCATGAAGGCAATATGCTTGTGGATTCTTTTGCCAATACAAGGATTAATGCTAGACAATTCAAAGTATGGAATGCTATGGAAATCCTACCTAATAATATTGATGAAATTTTATGTAAGGATATACCTAATTATAATCATGTGGGGAATGCTTAAAATATTTGGTACAAAATGGTGCACATACTTTGTAATGATTATGTTTTGAAAGATGACATGGGGTGCATTTTTGGCATTAATAATTAAAATTACAACATAACCAAGTCTATCTTAGATATTTTGAGACACATTGGGATTTATTTGCAAGTTATTTAGAACTTTTATTGATAGAAAACATAAAAATAAGCTAGAGGTTTGGGAAATCCTCCATATTAGGGGCATTACTAATTTTATTGACTAGATTTATGGTATCGATAGGCATATATCTAGGTAATTTGATAAAAAATGGAGAAATAGAGTGGTCTTTATAAAAAATATTTTGGTGGAAATCAATGAGGAGCTCATCACTATAGTCACTGGCCTCAAAAATTGAAGAGCGAAAATTCAACAAGCTTACTAAGGATTTTGAGCATGAGAAGGAGAAATTCCTAGTGGGCAATGAGTATCTCACACCATTTCAAGGGGGTTTCAAAAGAGAAGAACTTATTTCTTTGTTTAATGAGGTTGCATAACATTTGATAAGGTATGTGACTCTTGATGGTCTCTATAAGGTTATACATTTCTATAATTTTCCATTTTTAAATTACCTTTGACACAATATTCCCATCATTATTCTATTTTACATCCTTCATTTAATGGAACAATCAATTTTGGAGGTGAAGTAGGTAAAAAATTTAAGGATCCACTTCATCAAGTGGTTATATTCCTTATTTACAAATATTTTTAAGCTCTTCATCCAAAACCTCAGAGTATGGTTAATGAGCATAGACCATAGTGGAATCCTCTAGTCTAACATCCATCTGCTCATGATAGAATGGAGGGTTAGATTTTTCAACAACCTCCCATAATCAGGTGTTCTTATAGATTTCTTCATAACAACACTAAGTTGAAACCTAAATAGTAGTCTGAGGCGTCTCCTTCTAATGTGCATGCAAAAAATCCTTTTTAGCAAGATAATATTTTTGTGACTAACTTTGATGAGCCCTATGTTAACCAAGAGAATCATAAACCTATTCCTATTACATATTCTCTTGAGAAAGAGAGGAATTTTAACAAGGTATCTGGAAGCAGAGCTGGGGAGGATAGGCATGAAGATAAATTGGGGAGCCTCCCTCTAATAATAATAAAATTCTAGATCCTAAAAACATGGTTGAGTATGTCAATAATTAGAGCAAGCTATAATGTTTGGAAGATGAAGTTAGCATTCAAAAAATGTTTCTTAGATGGTTCATGAAGGACCATACCCAACTAAATCAAGATGTCAACAAGTTCAATCAAATGGATGGTCTCTTTTGTACCAAAGAAAATAAGGTTGAGATTTTCTCCCTTATTGAATCCCTCAATAACAAAGTTAATACCCTAGAGAGGGAGAAAAAAAACCTCAAAGATAAGTTGAATATCCTTGTTAATTATATCAAAGTTACTATTAACAATTCTATGTATAGCATGGAAGGCCTATCCATGTGTTTCAATAATAAGGATAATGCTTCTGAAAGAATCAAACCTAATAAGAAACTCAAAGGCATCATCATTGGCAATGAGGATGAGAACATCAATAAGATCATTGATAGGAACCTAAATAACATGACCATATATGAGAATAAGGCTTATGAAAACTCAAAAATATTCAATATTTAAGTATCTCATGTCTGGTTTGGGCTATGCAAGTGTTGTGTTTTGTTGTCTCTGTTGTCTTTTTATTGTTTCTATTATTTTGAGTTCTTTTTGTTGTTTTGGAAGCTGGGATTTATTACTAATTTTGGTTGTCCATAGGTGAGATACTATTGTACGAGTAGGGTCCATTTAAAACCCACTTTTACCTTTGATAAAAATAATCAATCTCAAACCAAGGGCACATAAAAATGATTAATGATACCAAAAATGATGTAGGAGAAGTTAAAATACATACTCAAACAAAGATGGAAATATGAGAAATGATAAAAATGATACCAAATGTTCCAAAAAAGGTTAATAGAAAGTAGAATGTCCTAAAACATGACTAAGAGAAATCCTAAAAATATAAGTCAATAAACAAGAGAGCATCTCATATAACTCAAAGATGCAGGTTATATTCTAAAACTAGATAAACTAAAAATACCATATTATTATCATTTTGAAAGAGATGTAGAAATAGAAGTATAAAAATTGTGAAAGATTTTGAAAATAAACCTACTTACCAGTGGGGCAAATGAAATGGGTGGTGGGGGGAAGAGTGTGGAACCAAGGGAAAAACATGATATTTATTGTAAATGAGACACTCAAATTGAATTGGTAAGATTAGGGGTTTTCAACATCAATGGCCCTATAGAACCATTCCTAGCATTGTGATCTTGAGATAACTAGTGAAGTATAAATATCATCCCATGATGGTTAGTATGTATGAAAAATAAAAGGATCCTACCTTCCCACCATGTGTTCCCCACTCCTCAAGACCCCTTACAAAGTCATCATTCTACTATGAAGATTGGTACTTGTGTGTAAATTCAAGTGGATCTATAATGTGTAATAATGATACCTCCTACCCTAGTCTACTAGCCTAACCCACTCTAATGGCCTGTGGATCTATCATGAATTAAACTATGGAGTTTTAGCTTTGACTATAATAATATATGTGATAGATAAATATCACATATTTTGGCATGATTTTAATTTTAAGATACAATTATGGTTTACTATTTCCTTTTTCTTATGATATGGATTTTAATTCTTTTAATTAAGCTTTTTTAATTCCTCCTCCATACAGATTAAAAAAATCAAACATGGGTGCTAAAGATGACTATCACAAGAGATATTACACTTGGTGTCTAGAGATTAGGACCTAAAGATGATGGTATCTAAGACTCTTATACTTACATTTTATAAAATAGGGTATTCTCAAAACCAACCTTGGTGTGCCCAAAGTGATGTGGAATATAGGGAATGATGGAAATGGTCATAGAACTATTGAGTTTCCCTCATCATAAAAACAATATTTGAAGGAAAATAATACAATGATATGTAGGTATGAATCATCATCATGAGTAGTGATATATTTGAAATTTAGACATGAATATAGACTTCTAGGTTTTTCCCACAAGATAATATCACTAATTTTAAGTGAGGGGAAACACTACTCTCAAGCATTACATTATCTTTTAGGGAAGTTACCTAACTAAGGTTGAAAGTAAAAGGAGTATATGAGATAAGATAATGTGATTTTATGAATAAGGCTTGGTCCTATCCAAGGCGTTGAAATATAACTCAAAAAATCAAAAGCCAAAGGGAATAGGTGAAATTATGTTTAAAAAAAAACTAGATAACTAAAATGAAGAAATAATGATTGAGTGAAAATGTATGAATGGGTGTTTTTGAAGAAGGCTTATTCATATTTGAGGTATCACAATGTAACTCAAAATATGAAAATCCAAGAGGTGCAAGTAAAGATAAAATGCCTAAGAACCTACAATAGGTGTTAGTACTAATGTGTATAAGATAATTTAGAGGTGTGTAGATATTAATCTATAGGAAAGAGGTGAAAAATTAAGCCTATAATATATGTTAGATCCATAACACACACACACACACACACACACACACACACACACACACACACACACACACACACACACACACACACACACACACACACACACACACACACACACACACACACACACACACACACACACACACTTATTTATTGTATGTTTATCATATACATACATACATACATAAATACAAACACACACACATAATTATAAATCAATACAAAAAAGTAAATCTAATAAAAACATGTAACTAAGAAAAATACTTCTTTAAAAACTGAACATTAGTTGATTCTTTGAAGATGCGTCCTTCATTTATTTATAATCTATAAGTATTAGGTTTGAGGATGTCTTTGAATAAGTAGGGACCCCACCAATTTTGGTCATACTTTCCCTCTTTTTCATGGGTGTAATCTAATTTGAGCACTAAGTCTTTAACATTAAAGGTATGAACTTTGAATTTTTTATTATGTTGCTTAGCTATGGGAGATTTGTATTCAATATTATGTTTTAAATAAATAATATATCACTCATACAAGAGATATAAGGCATGGAAACATGTTTCATGACAATATTAATCTATAATGATGCCATGAAGAGAAATGTGTAAGGAGGGTAACTCAACTTCTAATGGTAAGATAAATTTTAGAGCCATAAACTAAAGAGAAGGGAGTTTCCTTAGTGGCAATAAAAATGTTATTTTATAATCCTAAAGTGTGAGATAAATCTTGAGATGATAGTCTGAATGAGAATTCCTAAAAATATTTTACAAGATTTTGTTAGTGGTTTTAGATTGGCCATTGCACTGAAGGTGATAAGGTGTGTAAAAATTGTGCATGATTTTGAATTTTTCACACAACTACTTCACATATTTATTTTTTAATTTCCTACCATTTTATATATGATGATGTGAGAAATTAATAAATTACATATGATTTGGTTAATAATGAATTTGGATATACTGATATTGGTAACATTAACAACATGCATAGCTTCTACCACTTGGTAAAGTACTCAGTGGACATAATGATGAATGCATGGACATCTTATGATATAGGCAACTTTCCAAGGAGATATAATCAACACATATATAATGACGAAGGATAATCCAAGGTTTTAAGTTTAGTCATGGGAGAGTAAATTATATCATCATGGAGTTGGCATGGATTTCACTTTTTATTAAGTGTGATGGCATTTTTTTTAAAACTAGGTCAAATATATCCCATCTTTAAGAATTTGAAGTCTATAACATGCCCACTCAAATGGCCACCATAAATTCCACATGTGATTACTAAATAAGAGAAAAACATTCATATTGAGTAATACAATGGATCAGGGTACTTTCATAATTGTGAGAGTAAAGGATGCCATGCCTAAGTAAATATTTTCAAGATTTCATGTATAGTATGATATTTTTACAAGTGTCAACATTTAGAGGATAAGTATTATGTTCAATGAATCATAAAATGTATTTTTAGTATGAGCTTTGTCTAATAGTGACAACCTCAATTTGTAAAATGAGAGAGACATACTTGGACTTTAGACTAGATGGATATTTCCTCATATGAATGAGGAACTCTAAGTTATGTAATGTTTGATGAGGATGGGAAAGAGAGTTTAGTGAATCAATAAAATAAATTATAGTGTTTTTTTCTTGTGGGGTTGGTTTGGTGGTGAAAGATGTAAATTAAATATCAATATTAGAGACAAGTTGATGATATGTGATGATATGCGATTATATCTATAGGAAATATTTTTCCATGAGGGTCAACTAAGACAAACATGCCCTAGCTCCTTGAAGACACTTGGATCCATCGAAGTGAAGTGTCCAAGTTTTATCATGTAAGTAGATTATAATTTTGAGTAATTATTTTATGATGACTTTGGATTTAGGTTTGAAAATTGAGATTTTGATCTCTTCAAGGGTTTGTGACTTAAGTTTAGTCATCCAATTATAGAATTAGTCTTTAGGATAAATAACTTGTTATAGACCTTCAATGAAAAGGATCTCTTCATTGGGAAGAGTATCCTGAAGGTGACTCATAGATGGGATGGAAGAAATAGAAATTTGATCTTCAATCAATTTTCCTTTGACAAATTTTTGGGTAAAAATTATTAATTCAAACTACATTAAGAGTACAATCCATTTTCCAATTCTATATCCAAGAAATAAGGCTTTGAAGAATAAATGACGAAGGGGGTTGGAATGGATGATGCATAAGTGGTATAATATAACATGTAATTCAAAATATTTTAAAATATGAAGTAGATTATGAGACAATTAATTTTAACTTTTGTGTAATAAGTTTCATAATATATTAAGGCACAACTAATGTAGTAAATAACACACTATTTCCCTGATTCATTGTATTGTACAAGCATCGCCCAAACATATATGTGGGTAGATGATGTATATAAGATGAGGGAGAAATCATTGGAAGGTGGTGAAAGAGAAAGAGGATGAAGTAAATATTCATTCATGTTATCAAAATATTTTTTATAAACATCAGTCCATTCAAGAGCATTATATTTCTTAAGGAGGGAGCGTATATAATAAATTCGATAAGCCATTTCAAGGATAAATCATCAGATTGTTCCAAGTTTCCCAAGATAGGTATAAATTGGGAATAGATTGAGGAATAAGCATGTTGAAAATACAATTGATTTCAATGGGATATACATAAATCTCTCATAAATAAATTAATAATCCTAAACATTTTCTAGAGGTAACATTGAAAACACATTTTTAATGATTGAGTCAAACTTTGTATTTGATGAGCCAATAAAATATGATAAAAAGACCATGAAGATGGTTTTCATGATGATTGAATTTTGTAATAATATCATTCACATGGGTTTCAAATATTTTATGAATGCAGTCATGAAATATATGGGTCATCACATGTTGATAAGTTTCCCCAATGTTTTTAAGGTAAAAGGGCATCTTAACATAGGAATAGGTTCCTCATTCAATGGTGAAACTAGTTTTATGTTAATCCTCAAGAATGATGTGAATTTTATTATATCCAAAGAAGCCATCTATGAAGGAGATCATATCATAGCTACTATAGAATCAACAACGAAATTGATCGATGATAAATGGAAATTACCTTTAGGACATGCTAAGTTGAAATTAAGAAGGTCAATACAAATGCAAATGACCATAGTGACTTTAATATGAATATTAATTTTTTTGTATACCCATGAGGAGTAATATATAAATTTGATGAACTTAACATCTAAGATATTGATAATTACATCCTCACATAATGTGTAAATTTTGGGAAGAAATTTGTTTAATTTTTAGCACACAAGTTTCACATCTAGATATGTGATGATGTAATAGATGATGATGATAGGGTAAATATTGGGCATGTCTATGTATGACCAAGTAAAGGTTTCACAATATTTGTTGAAAAATAGGATAAAATTATCTTTATATTCATGACAAAGTTTTTTAGAGACAAAAAATGGTTTAAGAGAGGAAATTGTATTATAGTTAATAGAAAACATTTCCTTAATGAGAGTGTCATTTTCATCTTGGAAATACTATGGGGATGGAAGAAGATTTGAAATATGATGCATTTATAGATTAATGCTATCAATTTTTTTTTTTTGAAATATGGAGCCTTTTTCTAAAAATTATCAACCTTGTGATGTTGGTAAGGAAGTTGTAGATCTCTAGCATAGATTATTTATAATAGAGCTTCATCACTAAGAAGTGTAGGTAAAGGTCCATAATATTCAACATATATTTCAAGTTCCATAATATTATTACCTTTGTCGTCAAAGTCAAAATGTATTTGTCTTAAAAAATTAGATTTAAAATATAAGGTGATTTTAATGGATGAAGTATAAAGTGAAGATTTTATCTAGATGGTATCAACTAAGATGATATAGATGAATTGGGCTGACCTATATCAGTCTATTTGATACATGAAATAGAGATAAGAAAAGTTTTGATGGAATCAAATTGGTTGATGTATTTTACTAAAGGTGGTAAATTTGATGGTATTATATCAGTGTTGTTGATTAGTTTGGGACTGAAGGTTATGTTGTATCGAGTTGGTTGATATTATTTGAAGGTGAAATACATAGTGAATCATATCAAGTTATTTGATATCATTATGACTATGTTGACTTATCTAAACATAATGTCTAGTTGATGCCCTCAAATGTGGGGATAGTAATAATTTACTAAATAACCCATGAAGTGTTAACCAAGGGTGGATTAGTAGGAGGGACACGATGTTTAGGTCCTAGTTTAGTGTCACTAGAATTAAAAAATACATGAACCACATGAACATCTCAGTTAAATGTATGCCTTTTAGTGAGAGTCTTTTGATAATTATTAACATCTAAGTCTCATGATTGGGCTTGGAAAATAATGTAGGAATCATCATAAGAGGGAGAGATGTTACATGCATATGAAGTTGGTTGAACAATTTTAGTGGAAATATCTTTAGTGAAAAAGCCAATGTTACTAAAAGTGCAAGGAGACATTGATAAATGATCCTACAATATTTTAGCTACCCCATATTTATTATAGGTGAATTCATCTTCTGTGTAAATGGATTCATTAGTGTTTCATGGGTGGAGGGCCTTTTAATATCATCATTAATCAAAGGGATGGTCATATATCATGGAAGGAGAGAAGGAGGAATCCATTTCTAAATGCAAAGAGGTTCAAGTGGTATTACAAGTGTTTTTCAATGCATTAGGTTTGTCATCATTAGAATATATAAGAGTGACATGTAGATAATGATTTATATTTATAATCCAAAGAAGAGGTGGACTATTAATATGATAAATGATGTGGATGTGATACTATGATTTAGTATTAAGAAGTTGAATACCAAAAGGGTTTTGGTCTACTTCATGCTTGCAATTTTTGTAATTATGGATGAAAATTATGCATTGGCTAATGGAAGATGTGATATTTCTCATATGATGAGTACATGGAAAACCTAAGAGCATGTTGTATTAAATTTAAAGATATAAAACCATAAGCTAAGAACATGTTTCATGAAAGTGGAAGATATAAAACCATATGCTTGGTGAATATTATTTTGGGTCCAATAGTGAGAGGGAGCCAAATGCAACCAAGAGGATTTTGGTTTATTCTATCAAATCCATGAAAATTAATTATAATTTATTGAATATTATCTTTGGCATATCCAATATTTTGGAGTATACAAAGAGAGGTAAAATTAATACTGAAGACTTCATCCACCGAGAATTTTATTATTAAGGTGTTATTGTTTCAAATATTAATAAAGAGGAGTGGGTCATTAGATCAAAAAATGATTTCATCATTAATCATATCTTATTTAAGAAACTCTATTGAGGGTTTCATAGATAAATATTATTGAGAAATGGTTTTTAATAACATGAATTTCCAAAGGTATGAGACTATCATAGGTTGGAATAGGTACATCAAATTCACTAGATGGGTGCTCTTCAATGCCTTCCAATTTTTGAATGAGAAACTTGTGATGATTAGGATAAGTTCTCACTATTTCCATTAAAGGGATTTTTTAAGGCATAGAGTTAAGCTCATCTATAAAATTCCATTTTGGTTTAGAGTTATAAATAACATGAAGGTTAATTTGATTAAGAATTATGTTTTTAGTAAGAATGGAAGAACTAGGTTGAGGTCCTAATGGTGGAGTTGTTTCATCAATATTTGTTTTATTTAAAGATGAAGTTGGATCAGTTATATTGTTTTTAACATTTATTATTCAATATAAGGTTTCTTAGGTTTGGTGATAGGATCTTTGTGAGTGGATTATGATGATATTTAACCTTTGTCACATTCACATATTTGTAATCAATATAGTATAATTGGTTATAATCAACATTAATAACATAAACATTTGTGTTGGAATGTTGTGGATTGGAATCAGATGGTTGAGAAGCTTTATGATACTTATGATTGAAATATTTTGAATTATAGGTTCACTTTTATGATTTTTTTATACTTGGTATGGTTTTATTCAATCATAACATCATGGTTAAAGTTTTATCCAAACATGAGGGTGAACAATTTTTTTTAAAGGTTATAAAATGTCTCATGAGAGTCACCATTATTAGCATGGAACCAAAATAAATATATTAGGGTCATAGCATGGTGGAGGAGTAGTGTTATTATAAATAATGGTTTAGATGGAGATAAAAAAATCTTCATCTCTAACACACTAAAGGGAGGGTAGAAGGGACACTGATTGTCTAAGGTAGATGCTCCTAATTTTGGTTGAGGAGGCTTAATTTTGGGTCAATGGTGATTTCATTAGTTTTATTGTGGAAATATTCATTTTTGGTAATTTTAAAAGGTTCACATTGAGCCATCAATAAATATTTCCTTTTGGCTTGATCAATGGCCTCTTCTAAAGTACGAGGAGAAAGAGTCCTAACCTTGTATTGAGGAGAAACTTTAAGAGTAGTAGTAGATATGTTAAATAGGTTATCATCACTCATGTTATGGTCCAATTTATGTGTTAAGGGCTCCCATAGTTTGATGAATATTTGATTAGATTCATTAAGATATTGCTTAGAATTGATGTAATGGCTAAGGCTATTTTCAGGATGATCATTATGTTGAAATTCATTAACTAGAGAATTAACTATATCTTATATTTGTGTAATGAAATGTCTAGGAAGTTGGTTATACAATTCTAGCATATACCATATGAAGGTTTTGACTAGAAGTTTGGTGGTAGAAAAGGTACTAGTTTTAAACCATTCCTTATAAATATTACCAAATATCTAACGAAAAATGTGGTATCTGTAGTCCCATCATATGTGATAGTTGGAGAAATGTTTCTAATGTTTATAGACATAATAAAGAGGACTAAGGGTTTATTTTGGATATGTCGAAGCATTTTTGTATCCATAAGAGTTTGAGGGATGATATTACCATTGAAATCTATAAGATGAGGAGGTATAAAATTATGATTCTATTGAGAACTATTAGATGCTTGCATGATGTTCATTTTTTGAACCATTTAAACAAAGACTTGAGTTGTATCAATAGTTGGATTTTGGTTAGAGGTACTAGAGGGGAATTACCAACATTAGTATTGGGAGGAAGCTTCCCAAAATTAGTGTTAAATATCCCCATGGTGGCAAAATAAGAAGGAATCTTAGTGAAGCCACCATTCTTGATAGGAGTGTAAACATTATTATCATCAATATTTATAAAGATCTAGGAATTATCTATATTTTTAGTTTGGTTTATTTCAAACTTGTTACATACAATTGATCTAGATGGGTTTGGGGGATACTTACACCATGAAGTGTTGTCTTCAATGGTGGAAAAGATATAAAGAAAACAAAACCCATGTAGAATCTAAGTGGGTTGAGGATAGAAAGTAAATTGTTAATAGGTGATATTATGATAATAAGTGGTTTGCAAATATGATAGTATAAGATGAATGAGCATAAAAAATGGATGGTATCAGTTTTCACCGATGTAGTAAGCTTTTGAGTCTAACATGAAATATTGTATTGGGTTTGTTGATCTAGTATAGGGAGAAGGAAACACTACTAGTAGCTATATAGAACATATTATATCAATCTAGTTGATGTAGTAGCTTCATTACTTAGTGAAATAATATTATATCTATTTAGATGATGCAATCAATCAATAAGAAAATGGAAATCAAAATGTATGAATTTAGTTGATGTAGTTAGATAAGGGAGAAATTGAGAGTGTGTTGGACTAATCAATGTAGTTTGGTAGAAGGAAACTAAATCTATCAGACTGTATCAAGTTAGCTTATGTAGTTAAAAAGTAGGTATAAAAAAACTATATCAAGATTTTATAATGTATTTAGAAGAGATATGTTTGAGTATAATATATTGTATTGGGTTGGCCAATGCAATTATCTTGGAAATCATTAAATTATATCTAATTGGCTGATACAGTTGGTTGTAGTGTGGTAAATAGTAAAAATGTATCAAACTATATAAAACTAAGACATAATTATATCATGTCTAGCTAATAATTTTTTTTGAAGTGGTGAAGGCAATGGTAAGCTTCATGTCAGGTTCATCAAAATGTATGCAATGGTTCAGGATTAACCTGAAATTATCCTATCTCTAAAGATTTGATCTTGGATAAGGTTAACAAAATAGAGCCAAATGATACCTAATGTTTGGGTAATGACAAATAGATATATAGAACTAGAAAGAGGGGGACCTATATTTTAAATATCAAAGGAAATGGATCCAAAGTCTTAAGGCCGATGACACAACAAGATATCTCTAACTAGACCTCTATATAATAAATTTATAATGTAAACAAGCAATGTAAGTAGTTGTCCAAGTAAAGTAAAATAAATAAAATGGGTAAGGGTTAGAATAATAAAAATGGGTAAGGATCCATGGCATGAAAATGGAGGTATATGTAACCTAATAGTAGATAAATGATTGGTTTAAGAAATCCTATATCCATACTAAATATACTTGTAAAGAAAATTTAAAAAAGGATACACAGATATTCATTCACTAAACAATAATAGACTTATATCTGCTAAATGAAATTAGGAAAGAGATAAGGATATAAATACTTAAATTTATGGAAACCCATAGATCCTCAATATCCCCTTGGCCAATGGTGATTTATAATATATTTTTATGTTTGTGAATACCTCTTATGGGATCTACAATAATTTCATAAGACAAGTGTCTTTCATGATAAGATTCTATGCTTAACTCCTCCAAATGTGAATTAGGTTAGAAGTGAGATTTAAATCAAAGTGAATAGAGTGTTTATGATATTTTTGGAATGAAATATGACTTGTATATATATTGATAAATTACCTAAACTCACATTAAAAGTTAGGCCAATGGAACCAAATCATCTCAATGTAGTTCAAATGAGTAGGCAAATATAGAACTATGTTGGCCTAGCCAAAATAGTTCAAAACATCAAATGATACATTCAAAACTAAATGAACAAAGTTGATATAGTTTGGAGAGGGAAAAGGCACATAATATACTACATTGGATCAGATTGATGTAGCAAGAAATGAAAGTATCGACATAACTAAATGAGGTAATATAAAAGGAGCTAGGTGTATACACATACTATTATCAAACTTTATCAATTATTGATGCTTTTTAGCTTGTAATAAATTATCAAGTCTTAATATCTATGAGTACACACCTTAAGGGGTGCACCGGGAAAGGGGTGGGCACACCATTGGTGATTCCTAGGATTATTGTCCCTTATTACCACTTACTATCTACACACGTCTCCTAAAAATCATGCCCCTAAGCTTTGCCTCCTACTTTGCACCCTCCTCTAGTCATTTACCACCTTCATTAGCCCTTCCCTAACTTAAACCCATTTTCAAAGGTTTACATGAAATAGTTGGACCCATCAACCTTGTACTCTTATTGATAAAACTTATTTGGATATAGGTTGACCCCTTTCTAACCTAGTCTGTGACCTAATTTATTTTTGTCAATTATGATACTAGGTCGACTGGGTCAGCCTAAAACTTTGGAAGGGATTAGGGTTAAATACAAATATATAAACACATTCATTCACCATTTCTAATATAAAATAATAATTAAGATATATTATGCATCCTATCTACCATTCTAATTGAAGATCAAGATTAGGGTTTCATACTTTCTTTGGAGATATGGATCTTATCTTGTGGAGAAGTCTTTTGGATGCATTTATAGGTTGTGTAGCCTAGAGGTGATTTATCCTTGTCAACTTACATACCAAAATAACCTCTTTTTAATCACCTTGACTGAGGGAAAGATTAAGGCTTGGTGGGTTTGTCTTCGAATTTAAGTATTCATAACTTTGTTACTCTTTTTGTAAGAGTAGATAGATATGCTTTTGCACTTTTCTTCCATGCATTAGGATTCCATATGCATTGAAGTGAGTATATGTTTTATATGAATGTTTAATTTTCATGTTTATTACCCATACTTTGTATCTAAATTTTTGGTGAGTACTAGATTAGACTTTTGCTTTATGTTTTATTAGTTTAGTAAATGTGAAAACATAAGACCTAGTTAGAGTTATTATGTAGTTTTGCTTGACTGGAGGATTTGGAGCTCTCCCTAGTGATATTATTATGGTAAGATATCCCTTGGATAGGTCTATAAAATACATATTGGTTATGATCCCAATTATCTGATGTATCCCCAATTGGAAGTGTAAGTAGGATTTATCTTCTCCAAGCTAGGATTGATTTGTAGATCTATTGCATTTGCCATTGCATACATTCTGGTGAACATGACGTAAATATAACCCTTGTAGGTTTTATTTCACACTTTCATTTCTATCATCTAATTATTTTTATATATTTACAATACTATATCAAACTAGTTAATTTAGTTATAACTTTATATGCATAGTTTTAACACACATTCACATCAAAATAACTTTGTTTTATCTATGTAGGTCTTCATCAAATATACGTTATTTGATCAAATAGGTTGACATAATACTCTTATTTAATTATATATAATAATACAAGGTTGAATAGGTTGAATCTATCATCTTATTCTCTTTGGAAGCATTCAAATCAATAAACTAGGTTAAACAGGTCAACTTAGTCATCTTATCCTTCTTCAACACATAGGGTTTTACAGAACTAGGTCAAACTAGTTGATTTAGCTTGAAATTTTTTGAAAGCAATAATTAAGGCACTTCAACATAAAATTTTCAATCCTAATCATCTTAAAATTACCAAGGTTCCTCTCTTTCCTTTGTCATTTCAATACTTCATTTTAGTTTTATTTTGTACAAGTTAGTAGTCTTAAAAATTGCAACCCTACAGCCAATTAAGTCAACCTAGTTGTCTTAGTTATATAGCCTACATTTTGTCTACTAATCCATTCAAATATGTTCTTAAAGACTTTGCTTTTAAAAAATAGTAGTGACTCGGTTGACTCTATTCTATATTGTTTGCATACAACATCATCTGAATTGGCTCTATACTATTCCAAATTAAGGGATCAATAACTATTTGCTAGGACTTACTTCCCACTTGAATTTTTAGTTATTTACATGCCTAGAATAAATTACATAGTACAAATAGGTGGTTTTTCAAATTACCATTTAGTTATACTATTTTTATCTTTTTCACATACTACCAAATCACATAATATTCAAAATGCATTTAACATTTATCTTCCCAAGGCCTACCAACTTGGATTTCATCACCAAGGGGAAGCCAACTTGGTGTTCTAGCCAAGTATAAACATGTGGTTAATAAAATATATTGGAAAAGCACCCGACACCCTTATCTCTATTGTATTATGATATGAGGGGGTAGGCCCCAATACCAAGCTAGTATTATTACCAACACAGATCCCTTTTAGCCTAAATGTCCTGAAACCAACCATAGATTGCTTTCTAGTTCCCTATTTTTAGCCAACTCTCCTATCACACTTAAATCAATAATTTTTAATAATCTCATAACAATCAAGATAACCACTTAGTTAGCATTTAATTTTCATTTGATTACTTGCTCTCTAATCATTGTGTGTTGTATTGAAAAAACTTGTATTGGCTAGTGTTGGTGCAAGGTTTTGTGCTATGTGACCCAATTTGATGACTCACATTGATCCAATTATTTACGTGTTTGATTTCATTTATTGCTTCACTTATATTTTAGAATTTTCCACTATTTTATCACACTATGATTTTGTTCATTAGAGTCTCTTATAGACTATGTTTTTCCTATCAATAGTACATAGTTGATATGTATGACTATGTATCCCTTTCTACCTACTTTATCTCCTAGTTTGAAATATATAATCAACCTGTACAACTCTACATCTTTATCTACCAGTCAAGTTATAGAACTAATTTGACCTATTCAACCATGTATCCTTATCATCTTGTTTCCTACCCTATCAATAATACAGACTCAACCTGTATGACTCTATATCCTTTTTTTCTAGTCAAGTTTTAGTACACAGTCGACCTATTCAAATCTATATCCTTTCTACCTCTTTGTCTTTGCATCATATTCATCTTCCTTAATTTTTCTCCCTCGTCATGAACTTCTTGTTTGATGACAACACTGAGTTAAATTCAAAAAATATAATGAGTTTTACCAACTCGAATAGGTTCTCACATAAGTAGCTTGTGGCTCCTACCCTATATTAAATTAATGTGCATGTAGCCACTCACACTATAAACTATGGGACCCCTCATCATTCATTTTCAATTTGTAACCCTCTCTTCTCTTTAGAAGATCAACCTAAATTAGAGTATACTCTAAAATGTCCTTCATTAATGAATTTACTCAACATCAAGGAAAAGGACCTTATACTATTTACCATCTTATGATAAGTGGTCAAACCAAGGATGCCCATTCACCTTACCCTACATTTTCACATGGATTTGGGGACAATAGCTTCTTTGCTTCTCAACCTCTTATTTCTCTTTTGACCCCTTCTCATACTATGACCTATTCTTATTTGATTTATTACACCTCCATAACAAGTATCTCTACTAACATGGAAGTATCTAAATCTAGTGGGTCTCTTCTAAGTCCCACTCTTCTCAATTCTTCCATAGTGCATCATTTTCTACCCATGTTAATCATGTTTCTAGTGCTACTTATTCTTATACCTCTACTAGTGCATCTTTTTCCACACAAGAAAATTATGATACTGGTGCTTGAATTAATAATAGGTCCTCTCAAGATACTAATAACACACATGATACCACTCATAGTGGTACCCAAGCCACTAATACCAATGCCAATGCTTCACATAATACAACTAACACTACTCAAACTCATAAATTTTTATGGAAAACTCTTAATAAAATGAATGATTTCCAAGCTAATATTGACAAAAAAATGATGCAAATGCAAAATCATCTTATACATCTCCAAAATCACCCTCAACAAGTTCTATGGGGAATGTACAACTAAAATTCCCCCTACCTCCTCTTCAGGATTCCCATGGTAATTTTATCCCTCAACCTCATCTTGTTAATAAAATAATCAAGCACCTTAAAAATGAATCTCTTACACCTCAAATTTATAACATAGATATAAGAGGTATCAACCATACCATTAGTTATAATGTGTCAACCAATCCTGCTCTCCATTTAAAAATATTTGAAAATCTATACAAAGATTGGGTCAAGTTAAATACTTTTGCTGATACCAAGCTATTAGAAAAAATTCTCTCTAGAGATGCTTTATATTGGTATAACCAACTCAAATCTCATTTCATCACCAATTTTTAAGATTTAGTCAATGCTCTAGTCCAAGAGTTTCAAACTAGTGACCTTCCTAAAAATACCTTGGCCCATTTTATTAATTGTAAATAACTTGAGATATAAACCGCATAATATTTCATCAAATAGTAGAAGACCTTATCTAACAAGTGTGAACATAATATGGAAGATGACAACATTTTTCATATTTTCATGAATTCTCTTTATCCTAAGTTACAATATCAGGTTCAGGCTCTCTCTTCATGTTCTTTAGAAGAGGCCATTGACCAATCTAAGTGCCAAGATTTCCTCATGCATCAATTTGATCCATCCAAACCTTCTATGGGTAATCACATGTTAATCAAAAATAAAAATCATCATGATACTAATGATGGTGTCATTAATTATTATGATACCATTCATTCTATTCAAGCTATTATTCTCGATCAGGCTCTATAACAAGCTTCCCCTCCTAACCACATCGCTCATTTATATTCACTAGGTAACATGAATGTTCATAAATTTTTATCCTTATTAGAGTTATAAAAGTGTTTACCAAGGCCTCTTCCATGATAACTTGATCCTATAGACATCTAATTCCTATCTCCATTGTGCTAAAATTATCAATCTAAGCAATATTCTATGATGATGTACAATTTAGGCCAAAATCATTAAAGCATACTAAAAGGTTTGAGCTTGTCATGTACAAGTTTCAATTTAGGCTAATGTATCCCTAAATGGGGAAATGCATTTTATGTGATTATTATCTTTTCTCAAATCATTTTGAGTCAAATTGTAACCATGCAAAATGATGCTCTGAACCATTGAATTCTTCTAGTTTGGAAGCACATGTCACTTGCATGTATTATTTCATGTCCACAATGCTCTAATTGGGGCTATTGATCTGTATTGAAATGATGTCTTATTTTAAATATTCTCTAATCGAATTATGACTCAGTAAATTGACATTTTGATCGATTTGATTAAGTGAACGACCAATTTAATTACTAAAAATTGTTTAAACTCACTTAAGAAATTTAACCAAATCAAGGGCTTAAGTGAAAAATCTAAGTTATTGAAAATCTATTAATTAGAAATTCATTCCTCAATTCTACATCACCCTATGCCATCATCTTTAGGGTGGAATCCATAAACCATTAATGAAACAAATATCTAGTTTAAGACCTCCCATGCTTTATTAGTGCTCCATTCTTCCAAATATTAATGGGGATATTTATGACTTGAACCTCAAAAATTAAATTGATTCATGGCCACACATCTTAATCTCAAGATGGACGGTCATGGTTGATTACGATCATTTATAAAAATCTATAAATAAGAGGGATAAGACCACCATTTTAAGCTTCATTCATGCAAATTTATTATACAAAGATTACAATAGACAAGCTTCAACTATTTGTACACATTGATCAAATTCATGAGCCTAAACCATTGGTGCATTAAGAAATAATGGAGGTGTAAGCTAGTCATCATTGATAAAGACTTAGAGCATCGAATCTAGGTAAAGTCATATTTATTGGCCTCACTTGGAAGGAGGGATGCTCTTGGGAAGGTTTGATGATAACATTCCTTCTTTTAATAGCTCTTAGAATTCATTTTCAAAACTGCATGAAGGATTAGGCTTAGTAAGTTGTGTCCTTTATACTCATTTGGTTTTATCTACTAACAAATGGACTAACTTGCTTTGGATTCCTACTCTACATTTTGGCATGCTCAATAGGACCAAACATTCCATACAAGAAAAGAGACTAATATGCAACTCTTAGATCTTCTAATGAATGCTTAAAATTCTTTAAAATTCAAGTTTTATCTTCATTTTCACATATTTTGGTTTTTTAAGTGACACATAGTTTACATAGAGACTAATATAGATTCTCTTTAAACAATGTTGATCCCCTAGAACTGGTATTGATTACTGTGTGAAGAATAAAGCACAAAAAAACATGATCAATGGTTTTTTCTTGAAGTTTCTAGTTTTTATTCTATGTTTTGAAACTTGCATATTGTCTGATTGACATTTTTATTACAAGATTTTGAGGGATTTTAGTTTTTAATTATTTTTTTGCTAAAAAATAATTTTTTGGAAAATCATGTTCTATTTTCTTGTGTTTTTACAAGAACCAACATTGATTTTTGTCGATTGATGTTGACCTCTTTGTGAACTAACTAAAATCCATTTTTGTGAACTAACATCAATCCCTGCATGCACTGATGTCAGTCTCTAAGATAAAAAATAGAGACTCGATAACTTGATTTTGAAATCTTGTTCTCTAATTTATATTTGGGCTTTTAAGTAGGTATAAACCCTATAAACATTGTAGATCATAAGATAGAAAAAAAACATAAGTTTGAAAGTGGTTAAATCTTGAATATTTTATTTGGTGCCTAAAAGGAATTTAGTTATTTTATACTTGGTTGTTTGTGAAAGTTTTTGCAAGTTTTTCAAATAAGGAAAAGGGGTTAAAATTTCATAAACATCTCACTTTGGTGTAATAAAATAAACACTCACACTTAGATTACATACTCTTAAGAGTGCTTGTTTTATGCTTGTTCTTTCAAAGTTGTTTATTTTCTAAAAATGATTGATGTGTGTATGTTCTCTCCCCATGCCCTTTAGGGAACTTAGGTGACCAAAAGTACTCTTTATTTTCCATGGTTTCTTTTAGTCCAAAAATAATGAAAATAATTCCATTAAGGCACTCCTTGAATTTGAATGAATTTGGTGATCCAAATGCGACATTAAAGTCTTTTCCCTTATCTTTTATTTATGTATTTTGGCTTGTGAGTAGGAGTTCATATCATCCTCATGGGATATCTAGGGAAGCATTGACTTGGTAATTCATATCTCGACATCATTTCAACTCTACTCCATGGTAGGGTATACAAATTAAGGTCAGCTTATTAGAGGTGCTTATTTGAGTTGTTAAATAGGCTCTGTTAGTAAGATACTACCTCAGATCATAGGGGAAACTTGGACATTGTAGTAAACTGATCAAGTGATGGATGTAGTAGTTTTGAAAATGATAAGACCTTTCACAACACTTTATATGATGTAGATCCAAATTATGTGAGCATAACTTATGTTAGCCATACTTGGGACCATCTAGAAATGCATGAGAATTTATATTTAGAATAACCCCACTTGCTACAAATATACTATTGATGCAGGGTGAGTAGCCTAAAGTTCCATGTTACTGTATAATATCTTGAGAGAAGGGGGTGTAAAAACCCTACTTATTCATGCACTTTTATTTTTGGATTAACACTTAAAATCCTCTCAAAAGTATGTATATAGAAACAATTTGATAGTACCATGTAACCTTGTCAGTTTTAGGACTTTAGACGTTATACTTAGGTGTATTTTTTCATTTTATCCTTTAATTTCTTGATCTTTTCAAGTCTAAAACTATTTGAAAACCAAAAACATGTCATAAACTTTAAACACTTTTGTTATACACCATTCTATTTGTGTAAGGAGGCATTACACTGACCAAATCAAAATCATTTATTGCCTTATTCAAATCATCATTTAAAACATTATGTTTTTATTTTTTAAACAACTTCATCATACTTCCCATTTGAGTCTATAACATTTTCCCACTTTACAAAATCTTGAAGTCCTTCATTTTTAATATAAAATTCAAAATTTCACCTTTCTAAGTTATATGCCAAGGTGTTATCGATTTGTTATTTGCACTTAGTTTGAGTAAACTTGGGTATGATTTCCCATTTGGATTAAAGGTCATTACCTAGACTCATCATCATTATACTCTTATTGTGGACTTAGATTATGTTACGTTTCCTCATGCTCTAAGTTCTTGGACCATTATGCATCATATTACCATGTGGCAGCATTGTGCTACCCATTTGGTTTTAGCTTTATATTTAGGAGTTCTTGTGTTAATTAACATTTTGAGCCTTTTGGATTGAATTTTTATCTTCCTAATTATAAATATCCTCTTCTAGTTTTCTAGTCAAAACTTGTCATAGTTGTATCTAGCTTTTATGGCATTGTTGTATTTTTGATCTAAGTTTGTTGTACTAGATGGCACTTTAGGTTTCGAAGTTATCATACCTTTTTATAATTTGACAATTTTAACCCACCAAAGTTGAGTAAATTCATAGCCATTTATTCTAATTGTGTGGTACTATGCCACTTTTTTATTATAGTTTCATCTTACCTTGTCATTTGTTTGAAGAAATTAAAACACAACTTTTTAATGTTTGCAAAACACATTTCACATCTTAGTAAATGTAGAGAATAATATTTTAATCATGATGCAAATTTATACTCATAGTGGGGTATCTTATGATCATAGTTATGAGGAAGAGCACTTTTATGTGGAAAAGATAACTCCATGGTATTTGAAGATATCCTAATAATCATAGGATATGAAGAAGGCTATTTTGAACATCAATGCTTAGAACACAAAGATGAAGCCCTTCTAAGGTTGATTAAATCAAGCACTAGGTTGCCATCAGATTTCCATATAAAACAATTACACACATTACTTAGGGTAGAAGATGAACAATGAGAACAATCCCTTGCCCATATTGTAAAATCCATCATTGATTTTTCTAGCAAAGGAAAGGAAGCACTCATAGAGTCATCACCCAATTATTAAGATCTTGATACCGAGATCAAGAAAATAAGTCAATGATATGTAGACAAACTTATCATAGACTTGACTGACTCTTTAGTTGCCACTTCAATACACAATAATGATTCCAAAGAATAAGATAAAGTAGTAGAACAAACATAACATACTCTAGTTGAGAACACATCTATGATAGATCATGGCATCTCAGTTGAACAAAAAAATATATGAGGTTTTGGAAAATGCTTCACCAGACACTAAGTATACATTTTTCAATCACCAAGAGACTCTTACTCCTTCACAAAATCAAGGGATGAAAAATGCAACACATATTGAGGGTATTATTCAAAACACTTTGGCAATTTCCTCTCAACCAATACATACTTTGGTGAATCGACCATAGAATCCTAAAAATCAACAAAACACTTACAATTCATGAAGGTAGATTTTATGGAATGTTTATCAAACTAAGAATCAGTAGCTCACCTACTCAACTCAAGGAGTAAAACAAAACAAAGTTGTAGATCATAGTGTTTATATCCTTAAAAAACAATGAAACAAGGGCACATACCACCCTAAAAAAATTATATTCCACTTACAAATGCACCAAACATGCAAGAGTGGAGTTTGATGAAGGAAATTACGTCAAGATTGGAGATGAGAATTTGAGTCAAGAAATACAAGTTTGATGAGATATGTCTATATCTATTCAATTTGAGTATTCTTCATGTCCCCTTTCCAATGCATTTTTAGGGACCCAAATTTGACAAATAAAAAGGGAAGGGTGACCCTCATGAAAATATCAAAGCATTTTTTGTATTGTGATAAGAGGTAGCCTATAACAATGCTTACTTGCTTCACTTATTTCCATGAATTTTAGTAGATAGTCTCCTCAAGTTAGCTAAGGGATTTGTGGTAGTTTGGAATGATTTATCTAGCAAAAAATTCAACCAATAATCATACAATATTGAGCACAATTTGACTATGGTTGACTTATGCAAAGCCAAATAATGAGATGGAGAAATCTTCACAGCATATCTATGGTGGTGGAGAGCATTAGTTGGATATTTTTAACACAATTTTCTAGATAAGTAGTTGGCTTATATCTTTGCCCAGAACCTATACCCTGAGGTGGCTCATAATCTATGACTTACTTGTGTAAACACATTCAAAGAAATCATAGACAATGGTATGCATATTGAGAAGGCACTTATCACTAAAGGCCTTGTCAGGATTTACTCATAGGGTCAAACATCTAATCAGACCCAATCACCTATTCAAGTTTTTACAATAGAGACACCTAAGGGGTTTAAAAAGATCAAGAATATGGTATGGAATGGAGTGATTAAATTTAGACACATACAAATAATGCAGACTCTGCTAGCTCCAAATATGTAATTAGCTTCACCTAATCCACTAACTACTTTGTAAAGGGTTCCTCCATAAAGGCCATTCAACAAATATAGAGTCTTCAACAAATGTGGAGAGACTGTTAAGGCCACATTCTAAAATATCATAGTAGTTAATCTAATTATGTGGCCTATACCAAAACCATTTACTAAAGATCAACCCAAACTTTATTGGTATTAGGCATACGAGTTTTGTAACTTCCATCATGTTATTGGCCATGGTGTTTATTGATGTGTTTAATTACAACATTTCATTGAATATTTGATTGAAAGTGGAAAAGTTGAAATCAAACTTGCCTCATAAAACACTAATCAATAAATGGGCATTTACAAAGATCCATTTCCTAGGCACAATCAATAACTGGTAAAAAATAATCAGAACCAAGGATAAAATTAGAATCAATAAGCTTAAGGCCAAAATCATAATCATCATGATCATAATTAGGATCATAATACCCATGCTAATAACTTGCATTAAAACAACATGAAATATGATTATAATACATCATGGGGCATATTTTTGAAAACCACAATACCACCATTACTATCAAAACTCATGAACCAACCCATACTTCTCAAAGTATTGAACCCCTCATTATAGGGACAACATCCTCCCCTTCAAGTAACACCACATCAGGTAAAATCAATTCTATTATGCCTTAATTTCCATGGGTTACTATTTTTGGACCCCCTCTTCTAATTATAATGGATCCTTGCTGAATCAAAATTATGCCAACACAACTAGATGTCCATGAATCACCATCCAAGGCCCTTTGACTTTATCTTCTAATTATAATGGATCCTTGCCACCTCTATATTATGCAATTTCAAATAGACACTTGTGAGTCACCCTTCAGGTCCTTTTACCCTCTTCCAACATTAGGCCCAACATGAACATTATGCCTTTGGATCCAAAGTTGAACACTGTACTAGCCAAAGCTAAACCTTCTTGTGTTATTGTTTAAAATTCATATAGTATCTTAGATCAACTAAGTAAAAACCTTATGAAAATTTATATTTTAGATATTTTGCATACGTCTGAAGTTCATAAAACTATTGTGAATGACTTTGTTTAATAATACACTATTCCCCAAGATATTAACCCTAAACAATTCCAAACACTTTAGGGAATTTGTCTTCATTCTGACATGTTACATTTAATCAAAGAGACATGTCCACTCTTGGTCTTAGCCATAACAAACCCTTGTATATTGAGGTCATCATTGAAAACCATAAAATCAATTGGGTTCTTATAGATAATGATTTAGGGATGAACATAGTACCCCTCAATCTAGTATATTGATTGGGTTATACTACAAAGGACATTCATCTAGAGATAATTAAAATCAAGGCATATGATAATGCTAAAAGGGAATCTTTTAGAACTATCAGTTTACCAATCATTGTTGGGTCTATGTCTCATCATACCTTGTTACATAATATGGATATTGAATTGCCTTATAACATACTTATTAGTCATCCTTCGATTCATGAAGTACATATCATCCCATCCACTTTACATTAGTGCCTCAATTTCCACCATGATGTGATTGAAGTCATCATTCCCATCGATCTGTAGCCTTACCAATATTATAAACACCTAGAGGTTGAATTTAGTAATTATAATTATTGTCCTATTTCTAAATTCATCATGAAGAAGAACAAGGAAATAGTTTTTCATCCACATAAATCTAATTATATCAACCCAAGTGATCTTGATTCCAATTTGGTTGATCCATTTCCTACAACCCTTGCACAACAAGTCACTATAAAAGATGTAGGCATCTCCATGTATCATTTAAAAGATGCCTTCCATATTGCTAGGTTTCCCAAGTCTCCTAAATATTTTGCAATTCCAAACCTTCCCAAATCCCTTATAGATCCAACATGATTTTTCAAAATAAGAAAGATATAGAGAAACCATCAATGGTATTTTTACCTGCTACTTTACCAAATCAGGATCAAGAAGCTTTCATTGGAGGAGACTGGTTATATTCTAATGGCATTACTAATTGCTTTCATAATCCTAAATATCCTATCCTTAATATTATTATGGATAATAGGCCAAGAGAACAAGGCATCCTAGAACCCTTATTAGTTGGTAAACCTAACATAAATCAAGGTCTCAAATTTATACCACTTGAGGGTGATCTCATGTATTTTGATAGTGATTATTTTGAGTCAACTAATAATGAGACTCATAAAAGTGATGTAGCATCCCATTATAGTATTTATGGTGAGCTTATTGACACAAACTTATTTGGCTCAAATTCCATTATGACTATCACATCCCATTGTTCCCTTTGCCTTTGCCATTTTGAGCTCATTGATTAGGACCAAAAAAACTCTATCATACCACTTGATGAGTTTTAAAATGAGGAATCTATTAATAAATACATGGGTCTCAGAGATGGATTTCCAATTGGTGACCATAAACAAGGCTTTGATTTGTCTTTGAACCCTTCTACCTACTTTGGAGAGTAGGCAAAGTTTCTTGGTCATGAAAAAGATAAAACATTGACATTCTTAGGGGAAAACCTCTTTGAGGCACTTGTTGGTCAAGGAAATAGTAAATCAAAAGACAAGCCCTTGCATGAAAACCTATTTCAGGAACTCTTGGATGGTAAGTTTGCTCATTGCCAAAAGACATATGAGGTCCATCAAGTCCTAGCTCCATAGTTAGTACCAAAATCAAATAAAAAAAACATAAAGTTTTTGAGTGGCTTACTCTTGACTCTATAGAGATATTTTCTAGTTGGCTAGTATCTAAACTAGAAGGTTTAGATTCATCTCATTATCTAGAGATTTGGGAAGAACAACCGAAATTCTAACTAGAAGAAGAAGATCAAGATCAATTGCTACCTACTATTAAAGAAGATGGTTCTACTCTCCTTATAGAAAACACTACTAAATTAAACTTGGGGACTTATGATAATCACAAAATTATATATCTTGGAACTTCCCTCACTGATAAGGAACATGACCACATTGTCACCATTCTAAGGGTTTTCATTGATATCTTTGCATAGGATTACTCTGGCATGCTAGGTTTAGACCCTGACTTGGTTGTGCATCGACTTGTTCTCCATCCAAATGCTAAGACAATCAAACAAAAATTAAGGAAGATACATCCATGCATCACTCTTTTGGTAAAAGTAGAACTAGAGAAATTATTAGGAGAAAGCTTCATTAGGCCACTGGACTATTTTGAATGGATCTGAAACATAGTTACAGTAAGCAAAAATCCACAAGGTATACATATTTATACTAATTTGAGAGATATCAATAAGGTGAAACTAAAAGATGATTTTTCTTTGCCTAACATTAACATGATTTATAACTCTACTGCTGGGTACAAGATTCTATCCCTCATGGATGTATTTTTAAGTTACAATCAGATCAAGATAGCTCAAGAAGATAAACATAAAACTGTGTTCACCACACTGTGGGGAACATTATGTTATCAAGTCATGGCATTTGGTTTAAAGAATTATAGAGCCACTTATCAGCATGTTATGACTATAATATTTATTGACATGATGCATGATATTGTTGAAGACTATGTTGATGACATCCTAGCTAAATCAAGAACATGTGCCAGACATCTTGATATCCTACAAAGAATATTTAAGAGACTTTATGAGTACAAGGTCCATTTGAATCTTAAGAAGTATGTATTTGGAATAAATTCAAGAAAGTTTATAGGGTTTATTGTGTCACAAAGAGGTATTTAAGTGAATCCTACTAAGGTCAAGGACATTGTATAAATGCCTCTACCTTTCAATCTCAAACAACTTTGTAGCCTATAAATAAAGATCTAATCTATTCGTTGATTTATTTCACAACTAGTAGATAAGTGCCACCCATTCACACATCTCTTAAAGAAAGGGATCACATTTCAATTGGATAATGAGTGTCAATTATAAGTTTTAAAGCTCATAACATACTTGTCCAACATGCCATTTTTGAGACTACCAACACCTAGACAATCATTACTTCTTTACATTTTAGCAACCAAACATGCATTGGGGGAACTCTTAACCCAATAGGAAGAATAGGGAAAGGAACATGTATTTTATTATTTGAGCCACACACTTGTGGCTTATGAGCATAATTATATGCCTATTGAGAAGGCATATTTAGAAATGGTGTTTGCCTCCCAAAAGTTGTGACACTATATGCTGATAACAAAACTATTGTTATTGCTAAGTGGACCCCTCAAATATTTATTATCCAAAGTGGCTCTCACAAGTCATATGACCAAATGGATCATGATATTAATTGAATTTGATGTTGAATACCACATCTAAAAAGCTATCAAGGGTAAGGTCATTACAGATCAACTTGTAGAAGCCCCTATTATGGACTCTCAACCACTCAGATTTGACTTCTTAGATGTTCTATTATGACAATAGAAGAAGTACTACATGAAACTAAATAATGGAAGCTATACTTTGATGGTTATTTCACTTCTCATGGATTTGGAATTGGAATTTTTTGATTAAACTATAAGGGGATTTGATTCCCAATGCATTTCATATTAATTTTCATTGTACCAATAGTATGCCTGAGTATGAAGCACTTATTACATGCCTTCATCTTGCACTGTAGTGAGATATCCATCACTTGATGGTTTGTGGGGATTCCTAGTTGATTATAAATCAAACCATTGATCAATATCAAACTATCGATGACACACTTGTACCCTACAAGCATATTATGGATAATCTCAAGACTCATTTCAAATCCCTATAATTTAAATAGGTATCATAGGCCAATAACAGATATATCAATGCAATGGCAATAATTAGGTCCATGATAAAAAGTGATAATAGTGCTAAAGAGTGTCTATTTCTAATTGAAAATATTTTATAACCTGATCATGTTTTGTTAGATTCAGAAATGGTATGCACTATTATTGGTCCCAATCCCCTACCTGAACTACCTTGGTTTCAAGACATTTATAATTATTTTCATGACCAAGTCTTTCTACCTAACCTTTCCAAAAATCATTAGAAACTTTTCCTTCATTGCATAGCCTATTATACCCTCCTTGGAAACATGCTTTATCATAAAGGCTATGATGGAATGCTACTTCATTGTTTATCTTTGGGAAAATCCAAGTTAGTGCTTAAAGAGGTTCATTAAAGAATGTGTGGGGCCTACACTAATGGTGTAGTCTGAGCCAAAAACCTCCTAAAAATAGGTTGCTATTGGCCTAAAATGGAGTACAATGCTTGTGATTATGTTAGGAAGCATGTTGTTTACCAACAACATGGTAATTTGATACATGTACCTTCCTTGCCATTACATCCGATTACTACACCATGGCCATTTTATACATGGGGCCTTGATCTCATCAAGAAAATTAACCCCACATCTTCTAATGGCCATAAACATATTCTCACTACTACCAAGTATTTTACTAAGTGGATTGAGGCCATTCCTCTCACCTATGTCATCAAAAAGAAGATTGATAAGTTCATACATTACCATATCATCTGTCAATATGATATCCCATCTTGTATTATATTTGATAATGGTAGATCATTTATAAAATGAGATGTTAAATATCTTTGTGAAAAATTTAAAATCAAGTACAAGAAATCCACACCATATAATCCACAAGGCAATGATCAAGTTGAGTCATTGCAAAAAACCATTATTTTAATATTAAAGAAGATTGTTAATGACATTTTTTGTAATTGGCACTTGCAAAATTTTTCCTAACCTTTGGGCTTATCACACTAGTCATCGAACCCCCATAGGAGCTTCTTCTTATAGACAAGTGGGAATGGAAACATCAACACATGGTTTTTGCCTACTAAATGGTTTTTCAGATTTATCTAGCACTACATATTGTTCTATTATCATTTTACTACTATTTGGTGGGTATTGTTACCTTAATAGGATAATAGGGGCTGTTGTAGTTAACTTTAGTTATTATTATAACTTCTAGTCTTGGATGTGCATCTCCTAGATTAGTTGGTTCCCTATGGTATTATTTATATACATGATCCCCATTGCAACCTATGTAGCTATTTTTTGAACTATTACCTGTAGAAGTGCATCTCTTCAATTATGTAATTCCTTGGACATTTTGTTAATATTTCATTCTTGTTGCTTATCCCAAAAATAAAAAACATTAGCAACTGATCAACAAAACATATAAAAACAATGTCTTGCACTTTTATTTATTTTGATCCCATACTCTTGCCATTTTGTGAGCACACTTTTACATGCTCTCATCATTTTTTGAGTCCATTTCTTTATTTTCTCTACAACATCAATCATGTTTTCTTATCATCATTTTTCTTTTATCCTATTTTCTAGGAGAACTAAATTTGGCCTAAATTTCATGTTGGATCTCACATCCATGGAACTATGTAGGTAGTGTCTACTTGTTTCATACATCTAGAGTCAGCTCGACCACCCCTTCCTTCTCTTCTCCCCCCTTGTTTTGTTTTATGTTATTTCCCCACCACTTGGGGGCAAATTTGTTTATTTTGTTCTTGTTCTATTGTACCAGTCTTGTTCTTTCTTAGATTAGGGGTCACCCTATCACAAAGAGTAACTCCTCTATTACACTTCCATGAACCATTCACCTTTTTCTTTGCTTGCACTAACATTGTGACTAATTATTTTTTGTGTGTGTTTATTTGATTTTTATTATTGTTTTTGTGTGATTTGTTGTCTCTCCTTTTTATTTTGTTGATCATTCATTTGTATTTATATTATGTTCTATCTTTATTATGTTTTCATTGTTTTTGAGTTGTTATTTTATTTATTTATTGTTTTTTTCTTTATTCTTTTCTTTTGTTGTTTATCCTTGGTGTTTTGTTATTTTAGTCTTTTATGTTACTATTTTATCTTTTTTGTGTTATTTTATTCTTGTGAGTTCAAATACATTCTATAGTCACTTTTGGTCTAGTTTTTAGTTAGGCTTGATTTATTTAGAGTCGTATTTAACCCATTCTTTTATTTTGTTTTCCAAGTACTTATTAATACACATGGACCTTGATTATTCATATCTCACTTTCATGTTGTTTATCAAGTTGTTCTTACTTTGATTTTATACATTCTTGTTTCTAATTAAATCTTGATTATTCATATCTTGATATTAAGATATGTTACATTTATGTATTATTTGTATCTTTGTTTTTGTTTAAATGTAAATAGTTGTAACTCTGGTAATGGTAGTTTTTATTATTATCCTTAGTTACAACTATTCACATTTGAATCAGCCAATCGTAATCAAAATATAATGTCATTATAGGTTGTTCATACTTATGATGCATTATTTAATTTTTATATACTAAACACCAAGTGCTATAAATCCAAAAGTCAATGCAGCTCCGAAGATCATTTTTTAATGCACTATACCAAACTCAAGACTCGATGCAAGATGTGCATCTCTTGACATACACTATGAGTCTAATTGATTATTTATATGATTAGTTTGGGATGTACATCTCATAAATTATATTATAGAATCTAGTGAAGGCATTATCCTACATATCCACTACTTAACATGATTTCACAATTGAACAATGGTCAATCTTTCTTCTGTTCTTCTTTCCTCATTCCATTTTCTCCCACTTCTAGGAGAACTACATTGGATAGAGGTTTGTCTAGACTATGTAGGAAACACTTGGATATATAACATATCTTGGGTCATCTTGGTCACCCTTATTCATTTAATCATCTCTTTCATAACTTTATGCATTATCGTATGCCTATTTTTTTTTGGTTTATTTAGTCATTAGACCCTCACATCCACATTTGTACCTACTAATATTCTAATCTATGCATTAGGTTATATCCTTAAGATATGCTTGCCAATTTTCCCAAATGGGGCTCAATATTTAGACCAATTATCAAATACATCATCCCTACTAGGGTAAAATTAATTATCAGTGATAAAAAATAACCCTATTAGGGTAAAATCAATTTATCCACTAATCAAATCTGCTCTATTGGGACACATTATTAATTCATTCACTTCCTTTTTTTGGAGAAATGCTCTCATTTTTATTCTAATTCCAAGCTCAGTGGCTTTTTTCCTCATTCTAGCAATTTCAAAGTGTGTAACTTGTCTTGAGATTGATCATTCCCTAAGCCCACAACATTTGCTCTCTTTTGGGTATGTCAAAGTGTGCTGATTATATTTTGGGATTGAATCCTTCTCACTTCCCCCACCTTGGGGCCCATTATATTATATTTTCTTTTTGATCATTGGGAATCAATGGATATAATATTATCCATGGTTTAATTTCACTCTTTCTCTCTCTTTCAATATTCCATCCCTCTCTTTCATCCTTACATTACCTCTTGAGGGGGCACCATGGATCATTTCTTTAATCATTCTCTTTCAATTTCTTCTTAACAAATATTTCATTATTTAAAAAGACATTGTTTCAATTGAATGTCTCACCACACCTTCTCAAATAGGGGTAAAATGCAAACATCTAATTCCTATATCCATTGTGATGAAATTATCAATCTAAGTAATATTTCATGATAACACACAATCTGGGCCAAAATCACTCAAACACACAAAATGGTTTGAGCTTGTTATGTATAAGTACCAATTTAAGTTAATGTATTCCTAAATGGGGCAATGTATTTTATGTGATTGTTATATTTTATAAAATCATTTTGAGTCAAATTGTGATCATGCAAAATGATGCTTTGGACCACTAAATTCTTCTAATTTAGAAGCACATGACACATGCATGTGTTATTTCATGTACATAATGCTCTAATTGGGGTATTGATCCATATGAAATTGATACCTTCTTCTAATTATACTCCGATCAAATTATGAATTAATAAATTGATATTTAAACTAGTTTAATTAAATGAACGAATAATTTTCAAATAATTGTAGAAAATTAATGAAACTCATTAAAGCAAATTAAACCAAATCAAGGGTTTAAGTGAAAAATCCATGGAAGTTATTGAAAATCTATTAACTGGAAATTTATTCTTTAATTTGCATCACCTTATGACATCATCTATAGGGTGGCATCCATAAGCCATTAATGGAACAAATATATGGTTTAAGCACTCCCATGCCTCATTAATGCCCCATTATTCCAAATATTAATGGGGATATTTATGGCTTGAGCCTCTAAAATTGAATGATTCATGACCACATATATTAATCTCAAGATGGATAGTCATGGTTGATTCTGATCATTTCCAAAAAGATATAAATAAGAGGGCCAAAACCACCATTTTAATCTTCATTCATGCAAACTTATTATGTAGAAATTACAATAGACAAGATTCAACTATTTTCAGACATTGATCAAATTTATGAGCCTAAGCCATTGGTACATTGAGAAATGATGTAGGTGTAATCTACTCATCATTGATAAAGACTTGGAGCACCAAATCTGGGAAAATCATTTTTTTGGGCCACACTTGGAAGGAGGGATGCTCTTGGGAAGGTTTGATGATAGTATTCCTTATTTCAATAGATCTTAGAATTCATTTTCAAAACCCCATGAGGGAGTAGGATTAGTACATTGTGTCATTTATGCTTATTTGGGTTTTTCTCTACCTAACACATGGACTAACTTGATTTGGATTCCTACTCTATAGATCCCACTCATCCCATGAAATCTTGGTATGATCCAAATAGATTTTTTTGGTTTTATGCTAGTTGACATCATTCTCATAAAACTTGTAGGCAATTTCATAATTTGGCTATGGATTTTATCCTTGGTCCTAATTTAAACAATGATTTTATCATTCAAAAACATCAACAAACCTATGAAATTGCCTTTAAATCCCATGAAACACAAACTAAAACTCAATCTTTGATCTAGGCTAATGCTCATTTGGCCATCTACAAAGATCCTCTTCCTAATCACCAAGACAACAATGATAAGCCTACTTTTTCTACCAATAATATTGATAGTCTTATAGACCCAAATCTTGAACAAAATGTGGTTAATATGAATAATATGTGAAGGGTAGTCACCTTCATTGATTCTCATCCCATCCACACTCCTCAATCATCTCACACTTTTCATGTTATCCAAGACTCTTCCCCAACTCACTTAACATAGTTATTGCAAAAAGACCTTATATCTTTTGATGAACCCCTTCCAAAACCTCTCCTAGATAACCCTTATCATACCATTTCTACCACTCCTCCAAATTATTTACCCATCACTAATGATACTCAAATTTTTTTTAACACTTCTTCCAATTTATCTCAAACCAAACTTGCATTAACTACTCCATCCTCTCAAGATAATCAACAAACTTGGCCTCCAATTAAACCTCCCACATATTATCAATATAAATTCACATGCACTTCCCCTCCTCCTTATGAGGACCTCCTTTAACACTATGTACCTCTTTCCAATAGTCCCCTTATGGGTTATGATGAGTGGGATCCTATCATAGAACTTATTAATATCCCATATCATATCCTAATTCTCAATTTTTTCTAGAATTTTCCACATCATTATAATCATCTTATGCATATCTTATTCAAAATGAACATACCTCATCCTACCCTAGAAGGATGCAAAGCCACCTTATCTATATTAGAAGATAGAATTTTAAAACAACGAGAATAAATGTCTATACAAATTAATGAGACAATGGACACTTCTCTTTACCTCAAATTATCCATTATATATATGATCCTTGATGAGATTCTACTTTGTGCGGATGATCATCCCCTTTTCATTAGTGTCCAAATTGGTAATATCCAAGTCAATATTGACTTGATTGATGAGGGTTCAAGTACTTATATTACCTCTCTCAAATTTATAAAAATACTTAGATATTTTGAATGTAATATTAAGTCCACATGTATCATGTGTCAAGGCTATGACTGATGACAAATTCCTCCCTTAGGTTGTGTATGGATCCCTATCACCATTCTACCTATCACTGTTTGAGTGAAGGTAATGATCTTTAACTTTACTCTATCCTATAACATTTTTCTTGGTAGGCCATGGACTCATCACATGAGAGAAATTTCCTCTTCTGCTTGCCAATGTGTCAAATTTCCTCATAATGGATCAATATATAGGATTCAAGGTGATATTAACCCTTAGAATTTTGAATAATTATAAGATCATGTCATATTAAAGATTCTAACCCTTGAATCCTTGCCGATATTTTCATTTTGTGAATCTCAAAATTTTAAATTTCTTGTCAACTCCACTCGAGGTTACAATGGTCACCCTGAACTCATTAGAAATATACATCCTAACCTCTTAGACTTAGATGATGATGAACCTAGTGAGATTAATCTCAAGATCAAACCTTATATCTCTCATCTCATCTCATTTCTTAGCTTCTACCTTCTTTGAATCTCCATTCCCATCAATGACCTAGTGATGATACACTTGTTATCTTAACTAAGACTTGGTACTCAATTCATCACGCCACATCTAATGATAAGGCCATCCCTACCTATGCTATTGATATTCATACACCTAACTATGATGATGTTTATACCTTAGATGATCCATTTTTAGGAAGTCTTTTTTAGGCTTGAGATGTTGAAATTATTCGTTATCATTCCTCTTTGCTTTAGTCTTTCCATATATCTTATCTTATTCCATCCTATATAATTCTTAGTTTTAGCATTTTTCCTCTTGTTTACAGGGTAGAGATGGTGTAAACACCTATAATTTATGAAGAACATCATAGGATTATACTTATGGATCATGCTATGATTAATTTTTATCACTTTGATAGCTATTAGACCCCTCTAGCCCACTTATTCATGAGATGCTTTTAACTATCCTTTAGCCTTCCATGCATCTCACCCCTCTCTTAGTTTAGCCCATTTTAGATCCTATTACCACTCCCTATTTAGATAAGTCTCTTCTTATTTTTTATCTTATTGCTACTGTAGTTGAGCCTCGCCTAATCTCTCCACTAGACCCACATTCCCTTGTTGTAGGGTAAATTTTAAAGAGCACATATATGAGACCCCCTTAGATTTGTTTAGGCAAATTTGATTTGTAGCTTTGGTGAATTGGTAGGTTCAAATTTTTTTTAATTTTCTAGGTTTTCCATGTAACCATCTAGCTACACTAAAGGCATCCACCAAAAATATCTACTAAATAGCTCAACTGAACACCTCATTTGAAAGGCTATACTGAACAGTTTTGTCAAACAAATTTACCAACAACTCTATTGAATGGATCTATTAAACAACTCTATCGAATGGCTCTACCATTAGTGGTGATAAATGGATCTATCTAGTGGTGGTTCCTATTATTATGCCAAATAAATATACAAAATGGTTGTGCTAATGGTACTACTAAATAACACACCAATGACTGTGTCAAATGGCTCTACCAAATGGTTATGCTGAATGGCTATACCAGATGGCTGAGCCAAATGGCTCTACCAAATGAATGCGACTAGGTTGAAGGGTTACCAATTGGTTAGTCCATTTCTTAGTTTCTTGATCACCTCTAGGGGCCCCTATAAATATGCCCTTAGCCCTCATTTAGTGTACTTGATTACTCATCCACCTTAGTCCCACCCACAATAATTCACCATTGACCATAGTAATAAAATATGTTTTTGAATCACTTTCCACAATAACAAGCCCATATAATTTGAATATCATATAGGATCTACTGCTAGATGCATACATGGTATAATGATTAGATTTAAAATTGAAGTTTTGTGTCTTGACACCCTATTATAGATTTATTTGGCTATATCCTACATAAATAAGAAGTTTACATTGTTTAAGGAGAGCTTTTTTAATATGAAGATAAATAAAATTTACAAGGGGTTCATAAGTAAAATTTATATTCCATGTGTTAGGAGTTAGAAAAAATGATGGTGTCACCTCTGCAAGTATCACTATTATTTTAGATAAGCTGATATAAAAAATATTAAATTAGGAACTAGTTAAGCAACCTCTAGTAATCGATGTCATGAATACATTATATAGCTCCAAAATTCATCTAGAATCATATGGGATAGCTAAAAAAGGGTCGAGAATGTCTATCATGAAGTTGTGGGGTACAATTTAGATGATAGGGATAATGATAATAAGAGATGGCATTTGAACAATGATCAGTCAATAAAAAAGATGAAACCCTCAGAGACATAAAGATTGAACTATTTCATAGAATTTAGGATTAGGATATATCTATATGATGGTCTCTAATCTTGAATTCTATGCAATAGTTCAATATTTATGTCACCAAGGGTTTCATGTTTTTAATTTTCTAATTATTGTTCAACTACCATCACTTGTTGTTCATTATCCTTGTCATCTAAATCATGCACTACATCTTCACAATAGACATTGTCAACCATTTTTTTTATCTAACTCATATGATTATGGATTCATTCAAAAGCTATCCAATGGATCCATGACATGGTTACTAGAGGTAGCTTCACTAGTTCTTGATTTAATCTTTTTCATATCAACTTATTTTTTTAAAAAAGTTAATGCTTGCAGAAGATGCATCACCATTTTTGTTTATTGTTGACACATGAAAGCTAAATTCCCCTTATAAACTCCTTGTAAATTTGATTTTTCTTCATATTCAGAAAGCTCTCCTTTAACAAAATATGAACTTCCTATTTCTATAGGATATCCAAGCAAATGTAAAGGTGCACATGCAATGTTTTATTTGTACATTTCATTGAAAGTCATTTTGGTATCCTTTAACATGTGAGGTAAATTTAATGGTTCTATCTTTTAAGGTTTCAAAATTTGGTTTCCTTATTCTTTTCCACCTAGTCCTGGGAGGGTTTGGGAATGTAGTCCTTGATTTTTTAGTTTCCTTTATTCTTCCCATGCCCTTAATCTTTAACCCTGGTGAATATTCTTGTGATTCTATTTGGCATTGCCATTCAATAATGTTGTTCATCATTTCTGTTTGGCACTTCCATTTGGAAATATCAAGATTTGGAGGTGTTGTTCGATACTATCATTTGACTCCTTTGATCAGTGATTTTGGTGTTCACTATTTGATTTGGGTTATACTAGTTGCCTTGTTTGATATTGGGGGCATGGGGTATATATTATATATATGTGGTTAATTAAATAATTTTTTAAGATAATGATATAAATAGTTATCGAGATGATCCCAAAAATAATTTATATCCCTAAAATTTTAGTGATCAATCACATCTATCGACCCTAAAAATTTAATAAAACCAAAATCTAAAAATTGGAATATTCATGAATTAACAAATATTCACTAATAAAATTTACCCTACCTTGATGATGGTTTTCTCCCTTTATCACAACTTACTCCTTTACTTGCTAAATAGGCCAATCAGCCATATTTTGATATTTGTAAAGTTGTTAGTCATTGGACTAGAGACTGTTCATTACGCCAGCTTTCCTTTATTTCAATTTCTAATCCCTTTATTGGTACACCTATAAAGTCTACTAACAAGTGTATCTATTACTTCCACGACACATATAATCATTCCTCTATGCATTATCATAATCTATGACAATATATAGACACCTTTCATCCCACTACTACTCAACCCATAAACAAGGCTATACTTCCATTGAAAGTATTACGTAAATATCTTCCCAATTATGGAGAGGTATATTATTTTTGGCACAATGTGGTAATCATCACACTGATAATTTCCACATCCTTTAACAACATCTCAAGGATCACCTCATAACCATTCTTGCATCTACCACCCTTCCTCCTATACTTCACCCTCATAAGAAAGCTCCACCTTCTTCTCCCATGTCCTATACACCTATGGTCACTTTTCCACCTCTATTTTATCCACCCATAATTTCCTCACCCATGGATCCTCCACTTGTGGCTCCTTCTCCACTGATGATTTTGTCACCCATGGGTCCTTCTCCATCGGTGACCCCTTCATCTCCCATAGAATCCATTCCCATTCCTTATCATGAGCATCCCTTTCATGATAGCCCTCATTAGCATGATCCTTTAGGCATTCCTACATTTTCTATTGAGAAGATTTTATGTGAAGTATTTTCTCAACTTTCCCTGAAGATCGATGAGACTTTAGCTATAGTTTGGGTTAAGATTCATAAAGACTTATCAAATGTAATGGATAATGTGTTTGGACAAATATACCACTATTTATGAACATAAACATGGTGTTATTTCACTTATTTATTCATTTTGGATTGGATGTGTGCTCTAAAATTACATTTATCTATCTTATATCATTTGACATTGTATCAAATTATTATTTATCTTACATGATGAATTTTGTTTCGCACTACATGTTGCTTATGATGTCAATTTCTTCTTTATATTCTCTTATGGATTATTTTTCATAATTACATAATTTTTCTCTATGTATGGCTATCTTGTTCTTTCTTTCATGATTGTTTGCTATCTTATCTCTCTAAACATAGATATTTGTTATTGTGACTTGGTTATACAAACCATGCTCCCTTTAGTCATTCCTCATTTACCATGTGATCAATTGGCAAAAAATTCATTTCATTATAAACTCCTTTTACCGGTCCACCTTGGATCTCCCTTTATTCCCCTTTATTCCTTTCTCAAACTAAGCATACACATGGTTGAAAATTGAGATAACATGATGGTTCATAGTTAAGCCTAAGTGTTTTAGTCAATCATGTCTTTGGATACTTAGATTCCTTTAGAACAATATTAAAGCTCATTCATGTGTATCACTTTATCTCTCATGATTGGTCATTCTAAGTCTATATGGAGGAGGAATCTTAAAATCCATAAAAATTCAAAAGCTAAATCATTTAACAAAGTCAATGATCTAAAAGGCAACATTCAAAATTTTCAAAAGTCAAATCACACTAAAAGACATGATTCTAAGCACATGTCCTTTTTATAATCAAATCTCAAAATCCATAGTTGGACTCATGATAGATTTGAGGTATATTGGGGTGTAATAGGCTAGTAGATTAGAAAAAGAGAATTAAAAAAAATCTTCTAGTGCTACCTACTTTCTCATGCAAGTACCCAATCTTCACAATAGGCTGATAACTCTATAAGGGGTCTTGAGGAACAGGGAACACATTATGGGAAGGTAGGTCAATTTTTATTTTATTGTTCAAAAAAACTCACATGAATTGATCTTAATACCATACTTATTTTCCTATACATATTTGTACCTATAGTGAATATGTATCCTCTATATATTGATAGTTACTAGTTACTTAGTGTCTTTCTATGTCCTTAGTGTGCTTCATGTTTTATAAGGTCTTCTTATAATACACCTACATTATGCTTCTTTCATTCCATAAAATCCTAAATTTCCCCTTGAGAAATATTATTTTGTTCACTGATCACTCCCCCTAAGGATCCCATTTGTGAGTTGCAGTATAAGACCTTGGATAGGACTAGGTCTTCCTCATAAATTACTAGATTTTCACATTATCATTTCAAAAATCCCATTTTGAACATATTTTACCTATTGTTTCCACTGAGTTAGAGTGTAAAACCATGGATAGGATCCGACCTTCTTCATAAAAGTTTTTAATACCCAAGTCATAATGAAATTACATGTGTCAAATTTGAGATAAATCATGATTGATTATGAGTTACACATCATTGTCATGTTTCCCATCTTGATTTAGTAAGTTTTATGCTTATTTCATTAATATTTCACTTTTATCTTCTTATTTTTCAATTGCATGTAAGAATATAACCATTTTATTAAAATTTTCATACTTTTCAACTTGAATTAGTATGATTAATTTAAGTCCATTTTGCCAATTTTGTTTCTCTTTTATACTTCCCAACATGATTTATTATGATTGATTGACTTAATTGATTTGTTTTTATACTATTTTTCTTTCATGTGATTTCCATTTTATTACATTATTTTAATACTTCCCAATGTGATATAGTGTGATTTTACTTATTTTAATTTGATATCTTTTTCATGGTTTAAAAACTTTTTGTCCTCTTGTTTACCACTTTTTGGTTTATTATACTTAGTCATCTTTTATTATTACACATTTACCATCATGAAATAGTGTGTAGTGCATTTGTTTATGATTCATTATACTTTTCAAAATCCTTTTTGCCTGTTTCTTTTTAACCATGCATGTGTACTACATAATTCTAGAAAAGAAAACACTCCACATATATTTCCCATAGCATAGACAACAACAGTAAAATATATGCACTAGAAAGAAATATATCCATGTAACAACAATCAAAACCAAAATATAACTCATGAGACCAAAATATAACTATCAAAACAATATATCTCTATATATCATATGTTTTATACAATGATACACAATATAAAAATACATAGCTCCAGCTCTATGGTTAGGCTCCATCATGTCTATCTCATGGCCTAGCCACACTACCCATAGATACCTCAGACTGTACCCTTTGTATAGTGCACTATAATGAGGCTATCCAAGATCTCAATGCTACTACTTATCTCTATAGGTTTGCCACATGGGCCTATACCTATCTAAGATGGATTGTCATAGCCATATGTGTGACTCTCTCTTGAGCTAGGGCCTACCAATCTTGTGCCTCTTCTAATCCCACCACTATCAATGGCTAAAATCCATCTCTACATGTATATATGTACCTTGTGGCCTCCTCCACCAGTCTAAACCATCTTTCTTAAGCTGGGGTAGATGGTACCATAGAATCATCTAGTGTGGTGGGGTCGTATGGTGCTAACACCCTATCCAAAATGTCATTATATACTACCATGACTAGTGATCCCCATTTGAACTCCTTTATCATAGGGTCTATAAAAACCAAAATCTAGATATATATCAAATCACATATACATATAAAAATCTATCTATCTACCTAAAATCATATACAACTATTATTTTATCTCAAAAACTAAAATTTACAACATTTCTTACCTATCTCAGTGTCACCAACCATTATCTCCTTGTCTACTCATCCATCAAGCATGATATCTCAATTGGCCCATCCCCCAAGCACCTCATTCATGTGTCTCCTCTCTATTAAATCAAAGAATAGACTCTATCAACTAGCTCTACCCTAGGTTGATTGTCAAATCATCCTATGTGACCACCCTCCTCTATGCTTGATCCCACCGATGGTATCTCAATTGATGGTGTGTCTTATGTGGTATCTCTTCCTCCTACCATGGGGAATATTATGGTACTTGATGCACCCATACATACACATATATTCTCTCTCTTTCCTTAGCTATTAGCTATCATGCTTGACCAGTCCATGGTCTCCCACATTATAGCCTGATCATCGATCTCTTGGTTAGCACTCCTCCTCTCAGCCTCAGATCTCTAACATGTCATGCCAAAAAGGTAGGCACTACTTGAGGATCTAATGTGTATGAGAGTCTAAACTACCATGGAAAGTGTGCCACTAGTTATGGCTCTTCCCACTAGGTATGGTGGCCCATGATTCACACTCGAGCCAACCTTAGCACCATGGTCATCTAACTAGGCCAAATAGTAGCAATATGTGTGTAGGACTACCACATGATATATCCTTATGTGATTATTTGTAGTTATATAACATGAGGCATGACCCAAATTACCTAGTCCTATCTCCATCTAGTAACCTAAGGTAACCTATCATCGATGACATGGAGTAACCTAGTTGGTTGATACATTGGGAACCTCTTATATATCCATGTGCTCAACAACACCACTAGTCCCATGGTTTTATACCCTCTAGAAAAAATACCATACATATCATGCATAATTTGGACCTAGATGAAAGACCCAAAATCATAGAGTACCCCCTAATCTAAAATAGACTAGCATAAGGCTATTGCATATAGTGATACCTTGTCATGTGACTTATGACACAACACTCATGTTGTCATAAGTCCAATCACATTCTTCTATATATCTAGAATCTGTACAATATGCACATTGAATAAGATCACCCCTAGCCCTATGTAGATTCTATCTAATCATATCACCCATTTGGCTAGTGTTAATCGATTTGTAAACTGAAAAAGCAAGTGTGGTAAATTCGAACAACTCACATTTGCATTTAAAAGATCTTTCTATTTTTTGAATTTTATTTAAATTTTGAATAAATAAATTATAACCAGTTATAAAAATGAAGATCAAAATTATAAAACAATAGATAAAAATTAGAAGAAATCACCAAAAAATTGATAACAATGTTCGGCTTCAATAGCCTACGTCTCTGGGTTTGTTCGAAGTGAGGACTATTCTCATTAATTTTGTGCAACAAATGGTTTCCAAAATTAATAAAAGTCTTAAATTCACATTCTTTGATCTTTGTTTGCCTATAAATATATCTCTCAGACCTAAAAATAATGGCCCAAGGCCATACAAAGCAATAACAAGACTCTAACCTTCTTAAATCTCCTTACACAGTCGACTTTCTGTGTCTATTCAAGTAGAAATTAGTCCCTTTTATAAACTTCAACCTCCATGGCTGAAGTGGTCAAGGCATTAACCTTTTTCACCCTAGGTGCAAGGTTAAAAACCACCTCCCACCTTTATAGATGCTTGGGAAGAGTGAAAAGGTTAGCTTTCTTCCTTTCTAGGCACACTTTGGCTTTGTTTTGTCCCACATTTGCTGGGAAAATGATTTTCCATGCTTAAAATAGACAAGTTGAAGATATTTTAAAATTCCAAAGACTTAGGCACCAACTTAGGCCACCACTTAGACTTGGTCAATGCATGTTTGGTGGAGTGACGTGGTGGGTGGCATGGCAGTTTGTTCAAGTTGGCCTTTGGCACCTTGTTTAAATGTTTGAAAATTTCAAATAACATGTGAATAAAAAACACCAAACCAAATTTTTTTTTGTACCTAATTATTTTTCCACATGTCAAATGGCTATTGGTCCACTTGGCATATTTCAACACTACCACGTCACTTTTGGCACCCCTTATTTTACATGTCGCAAGATTTCTTCAACTAGCTTTATCTAGAGCATCCAGATTCCGTTTTTCATTCCGAAAGAAGTGATAGAAAGCTCTCAATGAATTATATGATGTACAAATGATTCATATAGAATTTGAAGACTTTTTAAAAATAGAACGGTACATGGATCCACCTGGATCATTCCTCCCCACTGGGAACTTTTGGACTTCCAAAAGTTAAAATTAACTGGTAATGAGGTGAGGGTATTTTTCCCTCACCTTTCCAACTTCCATCCATCTAGCCTTGCTTGGGTGCATCCCTTTAAGACCAACACAAAGATATTCAACATTAACTCTTCATGAAGTTTGCATATTCCTGTCAAGTATAGTATCTTCTTGCAATTTTGTTAGACATTCAGGAGAAAAATCATCAATGGAAGGAATGGATAGACTTTCATCATGATCAATTATCATTGGAGGCTCATACAATTTTAGATTTTCCACATTTACAGCTGAATAAATCTGCATATAAGATGGTAAATCTAATCGGAAAGCATTTGTGCCAATTTTTTCTATTATCCGAAAAGGACCATACTGGATTGGTTTCAAATTTTTACCTTCACCTGTCAGTCTTTCCTTACTAATGTTAAGCCATACCATATCACCTACAACAAATTGGTGATCAATACGATGTTTGTCATGCCTAGCTTTGTACTTGGCTTGATTTTTCTCCAATTGAGTATGAATAGTCTAATGTATGAGCTATATTTGTTCAATGAACTTCTTGGCTCGAATGGCTTCTTTTGGTTCACCAATAGTTGTATCCTATCCATAACAAACATATAGAGGAGATTTAGGCAAGTATCCATAAAAAACTTCAAATGGAGATTTCATAGTAGAAGAATGAAGTGCCCAGTTATATGCATGCTGTATGTAACACAATTGTTCATCCCATAACTTAGGATGTTTATTGTTATAACCCCTAAGCAAATGTACCACAGTGTGGTTCACAACCTCTATTTGTCCATCGATTTGTGGATGAAATACAGTGCTCTTTTTTAATTTAGTGTCCATTAGTCCCCACAAAGTTGACCAAAACTCCCCAATAAATTGAGAATCCTGATAAAAAATAATTGAAGTAGGAAAACCAAAATGAACCCATACATGTTTAAAGAACAAATGTGTAGTGCCTTTGCCAGTAATTTGCTTAGTGCAAGAAATCAAAACACACATTTTGCTAAATCTATCCAAAACCACATATAAATAGTCATGTCTTCTTTGTGTCATAGGCAACCCCCCTACAAAATCCATGGAGATACTTTCTTAGTGGCGAGTAGGAACATGTAGAGGAGTATAAAGTCCCAGTTTCCTGTTACTAGGTTTACTTGTGGCACAAAGGGTACATCCCTTTATATATTTAGCAACATTTTCCTACATACGAGGCCAATAAAAATACATCTTCAAATGTGCAACCATTTTAGCAACTCCAAAATGACCAAAAATAAGAGAAGTATGTACTTCTCTAATCATGTGCACCCTCTCATTTTAAGGAATACATAGTTTACCCAAATGATACAAAAGATCATTGTGTACATGATAGTCCAATTCTTCTACTTGTCTACTACTCATCAAGTCTTTATAAACATCCTAAAAATCAAGATCATTCACATATTGTTCTTTATAACTTTCATGAGACAAAGAACCATGTTGTAAAAGAATAGATGTAACAACCATAGGAGGCCTAGATAACATATCTACAACCTTATTTTGAATACCTTTTTTATACTTGATCACAAAATAAAATTGTTGTAAGAAACCCATCCAACGAAAATTTCTAGACTGTTGTAGCTTAGTTTGTGATTGGAGATAATGTAAGGGTTGATGATCTATATGTATTATTGTTTCTTTGCCCATTAAGTAATGTTTCCATTTTTTAACACTTTGAACCAATGCATACAATTCCTTATCGTAAGTTGGATATTTTCTTACTACACTTGTAAAGGTTTCAGAATGACAACAAACTGGTTTCTTACCTTGCATTAAAATAGCTTCCATAACATACTCACTTGCATCGTCTCGATCTCAAATGGTTGTTGTATATTAGGAAGTACCAAGACTAGAGTAGTACTTATCTATTCTTTCAAAGTGTCGAAGGATTTTTGATGTTTGCCTCCCCACTGAAAGACCTATTTCACACTTTTCAAATAATGCAAAGGTGATGCAATATATGAAAATTGAGCAATAAAATTTCACCAAAATTATACTGCACCAATAAAAATTCTAACCTCAGTTGTGTTAGTGGGTGTAGGCCAATTAACAATGACTGCCACTTTTGCAGGATCAATTTTCAATTTACCATGTCCTATAATGTAACCCAAGTATATCAAAGAGGTCTTGCCAAATTCACATTTTGACATTTTTAGATAAAGTTCTTTCCTTCGTAATGCATCCATGACTTTCTTAATGTGGATCACATGCTCTTCCCATGACTTGCTAAAAATCAATTTATCATCTAAGTAAACTATAACAAAATCATCAAGGAACTATCTAAAAACATCATTCATTAATCTCATGAATGTAGCTGGGGCATTACACAACTCGAAAGGCATAACAAACCATTCAAACAATCCCTATTTTATTTTGAATGCTATTTTCCACACATCACTTTCATTTATTCTTACTTGATGATATCAACTTCTCAAATCCAACTTAGTGAAATAAATAACATGTTTTAATTGATCTAATAAATCATCAATATGAGGAAGAGGATAATGATTCTTAATAGTAATTTTGTTCAAAGCATGAAAATCAACACACATTTGCCAAGTGCCATCTTTCTTTGGCACCAAAATAATTCGTGAACCAATAAGAGATGAACTTGGATGAATAAGACCTCTATCTAATTGATCCATTACCTATTTTTTTATTTCCTCATTTTCCACCACTGATAACCTATACATGCCAATACTAGGGAGAGGAGAATCCTACAATAACTAAATTTCATGTTGAACTCCCCTTTTAGGGGGTAATCCCTTAGGATCCTAAAATACATCATCGTAAGTAGAAATGATTTCAACCAATTCATTCTTGTGTCTAGGATCACACTTTTCCAAATCTTGAGAATATTCTTTTTCCTTAGACTTAATCAACATGAGACAAAAAGTCTTGCTTGAATTAACTAGTCTTTTCATTTGCCTTGCTGTAACCAAGGAAAGACTTGTTATAATGTGATGTGCTCTAACTATATATTCAATGCCATCCTTAACAAGCAAGTACTTATTCTCCTCTCTATAGAAGATTGCTTTTCTATCATAAAGATATGAGCTTCCCAAAACAATCCCACATATGTGCAATGGAATAACATCCAACTCAACCTCATCTACGAACTTGGATGTGATGGCAAACCTTAGCCTACAAGTTTGTGAGACTTGTAGCTTCACATTGTCACACACTCAACCTAGTGGATAAGGCTTTGGATGGGGATTAGTTTGTAAGCCTAGCTTCTTAAAAACCTCTTCAAAAATTAAATTTTCTTGTGAACCACTATCAAATAGAGTGTCAATCTTAGTATGTTTTGAAACAACTCTAATGTGGGACAATTCATTTCTTTTCCTATCAACATGCATACAATTATATTTAGAAGAAGATGCATCATTTGATGACTTAGTGCTAAAAACTGAATGAGAAAAATCATTATGTAACCCCATAGCTATGATCTTAGTTTCATCACCTGAATCTAAACCTAAGTCCTGAACCATAGCATTAGCCTTCTTTTCTTTCTTTTGATACCTCTTAGGCCTTAACTCAGGGTGTAGTTTTCAACACTTAGACTCATCATGATTTTTCTTACAATGACTACAAAATGGTTTTCCTTCTTCTTCTTTATTAATAGTATAAGTGGATTTCTGTTTACCGTTTCCTGATGAACTTTCCCCTTTGGATTGCTTAACATTAGATTGCTTACTTTTTACTTTAGGAAAAGATTCTTTTGATTGTTTTCCTCTAGTCTCTACATGAGTGGCTTGAACACATACTGCATCTAAATTAGTGGGATTGAACATAAGAATCATATGTCTTAAGTAACTATGCAACCCACCTATATATTTTAGCAGTGTTTCTTGTGTGTACAGAGGAACATTCAAAAGTAAATCTTTTTTACTAAATTCTTGTGTATAATATTGAACACTTTGGCCTTTTCCTTGTCTGAAACTTTGCCAATCCATCATGGCTTGTTGCATATATCCTAAAGGATAGAATTGATTTCTGAGTTCTTCAATAAATTCATTCCATGTAGAAATCAAGTTACCTTTTTAAAGCTCAGCTTCCTTCAACTTACTCTCCCACCAGATGAGAGATGTGCCTCCCATATGAAAAGTAGCCAAATGAATTTTTGACTCATCCACTGCAATATTTTGGACCCTACAATAAACGTCAATCTGCTTGACCCAATTATCCAACTTTTTGATATTAACTTTGCCATTAAACATTGGTAATTCAAACTTAATATCCAGTTTTAGTGAAGGGAGAGATTCCACAATTTTTTTACCATCATTTGATGAAGAAGGTTTTTTAGTTTCTTTACAATTTGATTCTCATGAATCACCTTCTTTTTCATTCTCAAATTTCCTTTATTTGTCATGGTATAGTTCCTCAACCATGCTTCTCATGACCATGAAAGCTTAGCGGAAAGCTTGTTCGGATTCCATCTCTTCTTCGGCCATCCTTGAAGCATGCCTTGAATCAATCTCTGGATTATACTCAATGATTTTTCCTTCACCCTTTTGGGATTTAGACCTTGTCAACATACACTAGCAATCACTGTTAAATAACAACTACTTTGATACCAAAAATTTGATCTGTAAACTGAAAATCCGAGTGTGGCAAATTTGAAAAACTCACATTTGCATTTAAAATATCTTTATATTTTTTTATTTTTATTTAAATTTTGAATAAAGATATTATAAAAAAATTTAAAAATGAAGATCAGAATTATAAAACAATAGATGAAAATCAAAAGAAATCACTAGCAAATTGATAATGGAGTTTGGCTTTAATAGCCTATGTCTTTGGGTCCTTTGAAGTGAGGATAGTTCTCATTAATTTTGTGCAACAAATGGCTTCCAAAATCAACACAAGTCTTCAATTCACCTTCTCTAATATTTGTTTGCCTATAAATATATCTCTTAGACCTAAAAATAATGGCCCAAGGCTGTACAAATCAATAACAAGACTCTAACCTTCTTAAATCTCCTTACACAGTTGGCTTTCTCTATCTATTCAAGTAGAAATTAGTCCCTTTTATAACACTTCAACCTCCATCGCTGAAGTGGTCAAGGTGTTAACTTTTTTCACCCTAGGTATAAGGTTCAAAATTGCCTCCCACCTTTCTAGGTGCTTGGGAAGAGTGAAAAGGTCGGCCTTCCTCCTTTCTAGACATGCTTTGGCTTTGTTTTGTCCCACATTTGCTTGGTAAATGGTTTTCCATGCTTAAAATAGACAAGTTGAAGATATTTTCAAATGCCTAAGACTTAGGTGCCAACTTAGGCCACTGCTTAGACTTGGTCAATGCATGTTTGGTGGAGTGATGTGGCAGGTGGCATGGTAGTTTGTTTAAGTTGGCCTTTGGAGCCTTGTTTAAACGTTTGAAAATTTCAAATAACATGTTAATAGAAAACACCAAACCAAATTTTTTTTGCACCTAATTATTTTTCCACATGTTAAATGGTTATTGGTCCACTTGGCATATTTCAACAGTGCCATGTCACTTTCAACACCCCTTTTTTACCTATCACAAGATTTCTTCAACTAGCTTTATTTGGAGCATCCGAACTCCATTTTTCATTCCAAAAGAAGTGCTAGAAAGCTCTCAATGAATTTTATGATGTACAAATGATTTGAATAGAATTTGAAGACTTTTTAAAAATAGAATGGTACATGGATCCACCTGGATCACTAATCTCTCCTCCAAATCATTTGATGTCCCTATGACCATTAGTGTCCCTCCTATAGGTAGTCCAAGAAATGGATGGACACCCTCTAGTGTGATACCTACCTTTATGGTATCCCCATCCACCACATATGAAAACATGTTGGTCAACCATTCCCACACTCTAAGGAACATGAAAATGAGATCAACACTTAGTAGGATGCATATCATCTCCATGATACCTCCCAGACCCAATACAACTAGTCTCACTCTATCCACATCTATCAAGCACTCTAGTAAATATAGTAACCACAATGCATCAATGAATTACCAATATCTTTGGTGCCTCTATAAAATATCAATCAACAAAAGGTGTATTAGATCTCCATGTCATTCATAATCAAAATGCATTATTAAAAATTTTGCAAAACTTAATTGGATTGATTTAGTTTATTTATTTTCTATCAGATTGACTTATTACAAACTAAATCAGCCATATCCTTTATCAGAGATACTAGATCATCCCTATCAAAATTAAACTAAATTGGACTCTATAGTACTAATTAAACCCCCATTTAGCCTACTAGTACTAAGTCAACCCTCTTCATATCTTGTAATACTAAGTCGGCCACTTCAAAAATAACTAAGTTAGCCCACTATTACTAAGTCATCCTTCTTCCTTAACCTACTAAGTCAGACAACTGCTACTAAGTTAGCCTATTAGTTTTCTTCTCTTCTATAAACTAAGTTGACCTAGTTGACTCTATTTATCACCTACAACAACTACGAATGCCTTAGGCATTTATTGGTCTAACTCCTTTCTAACCAATACCCCATTTGACCCCTAATATCCCTAAAATTTTCTTAGGGTTCATCCTGATGCCTATATTTTGCCTAACCATCAGCTTTTTAAAAATCACTCAATTTCAAATAAAAATACTCAAAAATTTGAAAATTTTAGTTGCTTACCTATGCTACACTTAGTGCAACTGCTATGAGTCCTCTCCATCTTAGCTATCATCTCCTCACCATATTAGATCTCTAGGCTCTCCCTAGGTCTATCAAAACTCTATTTTCTTAGAATAGTAAAAATACCAAATGTATTTTTTTCACCCTATTTATAATTACTTTTCAAAATTATTTACCTTTCAAATATTTAACATCAGATTTATTATTTTTATCATATCTTTATCTCTACTAACTCGTTTTTCAAACCATAAAATGCTCTATAATCCTAACATAGTAGAGAATATTTTCAACTATTATACATCCATGTTATAAAAATTTATATTTTTTATTCTTTTTTTTAATCTCTATATGTTCACCTAATGTTTTTCACATTGGACGCCTTCACATTTCTCATATCTCTTTCTTTATCTACAATACTAAGGTAAGCCAATGTATATTTTTTCAATTCTATCCTTTCATTTATATTATTTAATCCTTATTTAAATTTATTTATCTTTAGAATTATGTTTTACTATGTCATTTTCTCAAATCACCATCTCTTATTGCAATTACATGACACGTAATGCACTTCAAGTGGGGCATATGTATGCACATAATATTTTCAAACTTTATCAATTACTGATGCTTTCTATCTTGTAGGAACCCATGGAATATTAATCTCTCTGAGTGCACACCTTAAGGGGTGTACCATGAAAGGGGTGGATAGACCATTGGTGCTTCATAGGATTTTTGTCCCTTATTACCACTTACTATAAACACACCTATCTCTTAAAAACCATTTCTATAAGCTTTTCCTCCCATTTTACACCCTCTTCTAGTCATTTACCACCTTCATTATCTATTACCTAAATTAAACCCCTTTTTGAGAGTTTATGTTACATATTTAATCCCATCAACCTTGTACTCTTGTTAAAGAAAACTTATTAGGGTCTAGCTCAGCCCCTGGCTGACCTAGTTTGTGACCTAATTTGTTTTTATCAATTATGATACTAGGTCGATTGGGTCAACCTTGTTGCCCTAAACTTTCAGAAGGAATCAGGGTTATATCTACCTATATAAACACAGTAATTTTTCCATTTCTAAGAGAAGAGAAGAATAAGTAAGATATATTGCACAACTTCTTATCAACCCATCTACTTTAGGAGTAAGTTTAGGTTTTCACACTTGCTTTAGAGATATAGATCTTGTCTTATGGAGAAGTCTTTTGGATGCATTGATAGGTTGTGTATCTTAGAGATGATTTATCCTTATCATTCTTAAATACCACAACAACCTCTTGCGAAGTACCTTGGCCAAGGTAAAGATTGAGCCTTGATGGGTTCATCTTCGAAGGTAAGTATTCCTTTGTTCCTCCTTTGTAAGAGTAGATAGATATGCATTTGAATTTATCTTCCATGTATTAGGATTACACATACATTGACATGATTATATGTTTTATATGTATGTGTAATTTTTAAGTTTATTACCACCACTTTGTGACCTAAGCTTTGGTGATCACTAGATTAGACTTTTGATTTACTTGTTATTAATTTAGTGAATATAAAAACATAGGACCTAGTTAGGTTTATTGCATAATTTTTCTTGATTGGAGGATTTGTAACCCTACCTAGTGATATTATTGTGATAAGATATCCCTTGGATAGTTATAATGGATCCATATTGATCATTACCTTGATTATCTAATGTATACCTAATCATAAGTATAAGTAGGATTTAGCTTCTCTGAGTGAGGATTGATTTGTAGATCTGATACATTTCCCATTACATACACTAGGTATAAAGGTAAATTTGAGGAAGATAAAATTTAAATAAGAATGATAAGATCATGGCATTTATAGTCATCTATAAAAAAACCAAAATCCTGCCAACCCCTTTCTTAGTGCATTGTTTGAGGCATGCACTCAGGAGATTGAATCTTGAAAAATTGTTGCAAGAGAAAGCATTAATAAATGATAAATTGAATAATATTATGAATATACAAATATTACCTATCCCACACACTCTAATCAAACCTCCATGTAATTATAAGTGAGTTTAAATGGAATATCTTCAAGGTTTTAAACATCCGTTTCACTAGAAGTGATAATGAAATTATATGCTAGATAACACCTTAATTTGGCATGAGGGTATAATAAGATAACAAGATATAAAAACCCATCACAAGTGTGTAGAATATGAATCAGTGAAACTCAATTTGAAGTAAGAGTAATAAATTAAATCAATGCATGGCTCAATATTAGGTATAAAACTTTAATATTTTATTTTGTTCTATTTTAGGTATAAAATTTAGAAATGTCAATATGAAATATTAAAGGTGAAAAATTAATGGAAACATGAATAAGGACCCATAAATGAAAATGGGACATACATGTGCCCTAGAAACACAAAGTGTGTAGAACTAACTTGGAATAAACATTGACTCATATCTCAATGGGGAACATGACAACACGTATAATTTAAACTAAGAATAATAATGAATGGATTATAAAAAGTGTTTATATGTGATTTTTAGGTTCAAGAGATAATTAGATTCCAATGTAGGGTTGAAGAAGTCTTGGAAATATGTAAAAATACATAAGTATGTAAAATATGGTAAACTAGGGATAAAACTCTATGGAAAATGATCTTGTTCCAAATTTAGGTGTCTAAAATAGGATTAGTGGTAGCGCTAAGAGTAGGGATAGATACTCAAGTAGATATGATCACTCTCTACCTCATATAAGGTGATAAATATCTCTGTGTATGGGACATGTATGGGTCATGTGACCTATAACTATTGGTCCGCAAACATGTTCTACATTATTCCATTTTATACCTACCCTATTTCAATATATTTCTATATTAGAAAATCTATGGTTATAATTGATGAATAATTTTTTTGATATTCATAATTTATCTTTAAAATTTAAGGGTGATAATGTTTCAATTCAATGAGATAGAACAAACAAGAAAAAATATTTAGAAAATCTAAAGGAAGATAAAACCACATCTCAAAAATAAATAAAGTTCCTAAATAAAATACCATAATTCATTATATCACTAGAGAAAAGAGTAAGCCTAAGGAACCTATTGTTAGTACTCCATATCAAAATAAATTTAAATTAATCAAAATATATCAATACACTGGTATTTTGATAAAGATAATGATGATTTATGACATTTAATAGAGTCCTTTACTACTTATATGATAAGATTACATACACTATGTATCCATGAATTATATATTTGGAAATATATACTTAATTAGTGTTTTTTTTAATTTACAATGAGATTCAACAAATATATATTTAAATGTGATTTTGTCACTTATTCATCATATATTCTACTTTACATTTTCAATTACAATGTTATATTTTATTGTTCCATTTCACATTACATCATACATGTCTTTTGGCCAAACATAAAAAATAATTACATAAATATAGAAATCAAAGACATAAACATGTGGAAACCATAGTAAGAAAAATTTAAATTATATGCATGCGCATGCGCGCGCGCGCGCGCGCCCGCGCACACACACACACACACACACACACACACACACACACACACACACACACACACACACACACACACACACACACATGTGCATGTGCATGTGTGTGTAGAGTTTTCCAAACACATCAAATATTGATTTGAGATTTTTTATCTATAATTATTATTTACCTTAATTTACGTCAATATAAATATTAAAGAAAAAAGGTTGTACATTTAAATCTTATTTTTGTATAGGATCATTAGGAACTAATATTATAACATTGTCTTTCTTATGTGATTTTACCTTAACGGTTGGATTTTATACTTTTAGCTTCTTGCTACATATATCATGTTCAATAATACCATGATCTATACTATCTTAAATATTGATTTCTAAGGTAAAAAACTTTTTGGTTATATGTCCTTTTATTTTATGATACTCTTAAAACTCATATTAATTATAATATATTAGAAAATGTCTCAAATAGAATTTTATAATAGATGACAACACAAGATTAATTTTAGGAATGCATAAGAATTTTTTAAGGTTTCATTATATTTTATCCAATGGTGTATATATATATTTGTAATTAGGAACATAGATTCCATTAGGGCTTTGAGAAACATGATTAGTAAAACTTTGTGAATCATGAGACTTATGTAACATTTCATCCTAAAATACTGTGACCATATATAAAAGACAACCAAATGATGAATAAACATGTTGAATTATTTTGTTTTGAGATTATATAAAAGGATATTAATATAAATATGACTATTTTATATAATTGATGGTTGATAGAATAAATAGTGCATACAACACTAGAATCTTTGAATGTAATCATATATGCTTCCATTTGGATCTTGTAATAGATGGAATAAATTCAAAATTAAAACAAGATAAAATATTATTAATGGATTGATCTAAGAAATACATTTTTAGCATGAAAAAAATATAGATAGATCTAGTAGGTAAACCTTTAAACCTATTTGAAAGCCTTGCTAATCAAGATTTTAGAAAAATATTAAGCAATAATGAACCATAATGAGCATATCTTCTGATAGAATCATAAAATGTCTTAATATCTACATAATGATATCCATGTCCAAAAAATAATGGAAATGAGTCCATGAGAAAATAATGAGGAAGAGGAGTAGGATTATAAGGTATATTGTTAGAATCAATCCTAACATTGGATGACTTATAAATAAGAGATAAATTATTGTCTTGTATTTATATGTCACCTATCACATGCATCCTTACTAATATATGATTAGTATAAACAATATAATACCTTAGAGGTTAAATCAATAGAGACAAATTATTATTGATTTAAAACATGCACACACTATGAGAGGTATAAGTAGAAGAAGAGAAACTACAAAAAACATGGAAGCATCATTATTCACATGACAAGAATGCATACTAGGTACTTCATTTACTTGATTCAAATTTTAGAAGAGGAAGCAAGATTTGCATAAAATATTTTTTAATATTTTCAATCATGTCACCATTATGATTTTCATTACATGAAAAATTAGAATTTGAACCATTCAAATTAGGCATATTTCGCTTAACAAAGATTTTCCATTCACATTGCAATATTACATATTGCTAATATAAACCACGATGTAAGCTAAACAAGGGATAAATTTATGAATCAAGAAAAAAATGTCTAAAGGTAAAAGTAAGAATAAATGACCTAAAAATCAAAATTGAAAATAAAACAAATACAAGACTTAGGGGGGACAATAATATCCAACCCTAGGTTAGGTGATTGAAAATAGAATGATTCACCAATATAGGATCTCAAATGTTTGAAAGGTTAATGTAAACAAGAATATAGGGTCAAAGACCAAATCAATGAGCATAATAAAATTATGAAAAATCATATCTCAAAGTTGAAATCAAAGCCTCAGAGGTGAAGGAATAAAAAATTTAACCCAAGGCTATGTAGGAGTATTGAGTTCACCAATATATTTTACCAAATTAGGTTGGGTAATTACACTATACAAAAATTACTATAACTATGGCATAATAAAAATCATATCCAATATAAAATGATAAAATAAATTAGATATATGTAGGGTTAAAAAAGGATAAAAGTACAATAGAACTATGAACAATAAATGACAATGAAAGGAAAGAGAAATATTGACAAAAATTGAGGAAAAACACCAGGGTTGTAAAAATGCTTGGAAATGTTGAAAGGAAGGCCTCAGAGATATGCAAACTAAAAAATATAAATACAAATATTCTTTGTTAATGATAAAAATCATGGGACCCATGATTATAGTTGACCCAAATTGTATGATCCATTTTGGTCAATTTATATCAGATATGTTAACCTACTATGATTGTGAAAAGTTTGAATCAATATATATATGAAAATTTATGGGATTTTTTGTTTCCAAGAGATGATCATGGTTCCTTCTTTAGATTTTTAATTGGTGTGAGAAGATGTCAAAATTGAGCCTCTTATTGATGTAACCATAATAAGAACCAAAACTTACATAATGTATAATTAATAGGTTTAGCCCCCACCTTGAAGATCATAACAACATATCCCATATGCTTAGGTTTATGCTTGAATTTAGTTCTTGTTATTATTGATTACATCCTTACCCATTTCAGAGATAGGACTTCACCTTTTGTACCTATATAATAAAATTCAACTACATGAAATTTCACTTAATCTTTATCTTGGTACAAGTATGAAACAATATGAAACTCTTGAATTAACTTAAAATTTTGAATTAAAAAATGAAGTTTAGAAGTGTGCCTATAACTTGACATGACTTTATTGGTGTGATTAACTATTATTTAAATGTCCATATGTGGACACACATGTGCGCACATGTGTACAGGCAACACACACACACACACACATATTAAATTTAAATTTAGGACTTATTTGTGTACATGCTAACCCAAGAAAAGAGATAATTTTTGAATAGTTAGAAATACACAAAGAAAAAAGGGGATGAGAAAAATAGCCCCAAAAAAATGGAATGTAAAAGTCACAAGACTGATAATTATGGTCAACCAATTTTTTGGGACCCACAATTATGATTAAGATATAAAAAACTAGAGGAAGAATAGGATGAGATCCCCAAGCCCAAAAAAACACAAAGGAGGGAGAAATTTGAATAAAGATGAGACAAGGCCAAAAATAGAGGAAAAATAAGGAAAAATACATAAGAGAGCAAAAATAAGTATCTAATATGAAACAATGATCCATATGCACAAAACCACTCTAAAAACACTACAATATAAATCCATGTACCAAAATTAGGTGTCTATATCCAATATAAGATTATTGTAAATACCATTGTGAATGGATTCAAACATGGTATCTTTTTTATGATTTTAAAGCATTGAATAACTATTGGTAGACATAACATCATGGTAAAAGTGATTTACAAGGAATTTGTTTTTAGATATTATTTGGATGGAGTGGAATTTTTCATGTGAATGACCTAAATTAGTGTTAACAAACCAAAAAAAATGTATCATACCATTGATAATATAAATCTTTATATTGAGGTCTATGTAATAATTTTCAAATTTATTCTCTACTTAAAAGATAGTGGTTATATTTTTCAATTTAGGAGGTGATAGAAAAGGGCTTCTTAAAAATGGTTAGGAAAGAGTTTAATTTTGATGAGAATTGTTACAACTCAAATTTGCATCGTTGAGAGGGTGGTTCAATCCCTCTTAATTTTAGTTAGACAATGGGATTATTATTAGGTTACAAGTGACATTTAAGTAGACTAAACCTCTAGATTATAGGGCTAACTCCCCTTGATGTATCAATTAAGCTCATAATTCTACACTATTAGCTTACAAAGGAAAAGGGTTAGGAATAACATGAAAGAAAACTAACAAATGGGTGATACACCAAATTTATCTCCTCCATCTACCTATGCACTATTAAAATGAATCAAGACCAATTAGAACACATAAATTTAATGTTAGGTTCTCTTCACATCAGTATTTAAACTTGAAGGTATTGGGAAATACATGAACTAGGAGGTGATAACCAATAGGTATGATATGAGACATTAAAGGAAAACATTTTACACACCTCATTCTACACATAACTAGTTGAAACACTCCATGTGACCTATAAAGTATCAACCTACTTGCAAAGAGGTAAGAATGAGAGGAAAAATGAGAGGGATTTAGAACACCACCACTATCAATCATGCACAATCATAAACATAAACTAAGATCCATATTAAATAAGTTTAAACCAACATTGTCATTCAAATAAGAGGCAAGAAAAAGTGTTCAGTTGAGTAGGGCTTCACCATAGCCAGCCAAAGTGATGCATAAACATCATATATGCTAGTGTTAATGTTGGTGTAAATAATCAATTTGTGAAAAGTGTTGGATTTTGTAGGTTTCCTTCAGAGGTGATGGAATAATTAGTTGTGAAAAGTGTTGGATTTTGTAGGTTTCCTTTAGAGGTGATGGAATAATAAGTAGCAATTGATTGTATTTCCTCATTATGTAAGACTACATATAGTCATATAAGAATATTATAAGGTCCATGAAGTGTTCTATAAGTCTTAAAGGTGAGTCATAATGATAGTTGTGCATAGGATTATAACAAAGAAAGTTTGTTTGAATACCTCAAGTTAGTTGAGAGATATTTGGAAACAAAGTAAACTAAGTTTAGATAATTAAAAAGGATGAGGCTCAAACCATTAAACAAGGAGATTAATGAAGTAAAGAGACAAGAATATAGGTTGAGGAGATAGTCTTTTGAGGGTATCCTAGGCGGAGTGAAGAAAACCATTAGACTTATTTATTTTGTAAATAGGATTGTGTAAAGATATTAATAAAAGAAACTATTTGATTTCCAAGATATATGGTTTGTAATTCTGCTTTGTGAGATACAATTTGATTAGAGGGATTGATAAATTTCAAGTCTGTGAGATAGTTGGAATATAGCATGGCAAGAATTTAATAGAATGGTATGTAAGATGACTATCATATCATAGAAAAAGGATTATTATGAATTATAATGTAATTAAAAGCATTAACATGTGTAAATCATGATTTTAGCTATTATTTAATATTATTAAATGCTTTTTATGAGGAATTCAAGTCTGCACAAATGGTGAACTACCCATAGCTTTGACATAAAGTGGAAAATTAGTAAAAAAAACAAATTACAATGCTACATGTTTCCTTTAAATTCTATAGTAGAAACTAGTTAAAAAAATATCATCTGAGAATGGCTTGAACGTAAGTATTTTCTTGCATTATTGAATAAAACTAGAATTTAAATAGTTTCAATTGATTTTGGCAAATATTGAGAAGGTTGATAAAATGTTTCAAAAGGAGATTGGACTTAGAATAAGATGAGAAGACAAATTTTACATGCTAAATAAGGAACTAACATCTAATTTCAAAAGGGTCTAGTCAACTAGTAATAAGATTTAAATTGTTTGATTTATTGTGTTCATGATGATGATTGACATAAATGAGAAGGATTGGCTGAAAAGATGTAGAAAATTAATTTAGACTTTATAAATTCTTGAGTTGACTGCTCATTAAAGTTTAGGTGCAAAACTATCATATTCTCTGATTAACATTATATCTTATTTTCAATAGTGGCATTACTACTTTGAAATCAGTGGCTTGGGTGAACTCTATAAAGGAGTAGAATTTTAATGATATTTGAATTGTGACTGTGTAAAACCTAAACTATGACATGTCTAGTAAATTGACTATATTTCAAAATTTATCTAATGATTTTTTTTGAAATTTGGACAACATAAGAAACTTGGAAATATGAATCCAATGATTATATTTAGAGAATAATTGTGTTAATATCAAAGGATATATCATCCAAACATAGTCAATTATAAGGAGGAAAATGTAGTCACAATCTAAGGTAAGGCAAACATAGGTACAATTGTTATGAAGGATTTAAGATCCATCACAGTTATTTCATGTTGAAATAAGTCTTTTAGAGTCATTTATAGAGGACTATGTTTTATACCTCCTATAGGTGCTTGTGTGTAAGACAGTTAAGAAGGATCTTTGAGTGAAATCTCTTATGAGTAAAGATAAAAATTATTTTGAATGCTTAAGCCCAAGTAATATATCATATTATATCAGTATGAACAATTATAATCATGTGAAGGTGTGGCCTGAATTCAATATAAGATTAGCTAATGTTTGTGAATCAAACTCAGATGATAATGGAGTAATAGATTGTTATCATTTTTGGTACTAAAGCTTTAGGAAAGCTATTGAAATTTTATATTTATGTTAATATTGTATTGTTTGAATTGTATAAAGGTTATTGGTTAAATGTTTGATGTGATCCAATTATAAATGAAGGATTTAGGGAAAGGTATAAAGTTTTAGATTTATTTACAGGTCAAGTTCTTCATGTGGTTTAAATATTGCATTGACCAAGTTACATGAAAATAGTGAAGGAATTTTGGGAGCATGATAAAATCCACTTGAAAAGGTATATTATTTATTTGTGAGGATTTGGTTGAGAGATAAACTATAGTGATTAATAATTTACAAGTGTTTGAGAAAGAGTGAGAGGCAGAAATGAAGGTTTGTAAAACCTTAAAAGGGAATAGAGGAAAAAGTGGCAAAGAGAAGCCCTTGAAGCCATTAAAGCTTGAAATAATAGGGAGAGATATTGAAATATCAAATATAAGATTAATGAGAGTTTAGGCAAGTTGAATAGTCCAAGGGAAAGGACTAATAAGTTACCAATAAACTAGGGTGAAAAAGACCTAGTTGAGGTACTAGATAGTAGGGTGAAACATACTTGCTAAGGGAAAATAGGTCCAAGTAGGCCTAAGGAAAAGAGAAAAGAATAAAGAAAAGAAAGAATATGGAGGGATTAGTTCAAGAAAGATGACATAGGAGGATGAAGAGTGAAGAAGTTAAGAAATGGGATATAGATATGGAGAGAGAGAGATAACTAAGATGAGAGTGATCTTAGCAAGTTTAGAGAAAATATTAGAGGAATCTAGATAGTTTTTTTTGTAAGAGTCAGGAAGATAGTACAGTGTCCTCTCAAAGAAATTCTTGAAAAAAAAGAAAGGAGGAAACAAAAGAGATTTCTAGCAAAGCAATCCAAGGAGAAAAGGAAAGAAGCAAGCAAGCCTCAAGTTTTTAAAACTAATAATTTCTTCATATGTGTGAATGTAAGGACGAAGATAAATGAAGAGAGGGTCCAATATAATGGCCTAAATGATGAAGAAGTCAAAGTACTAGAATCAAAAGAGAAGAATGGATAACATGATTATATAATGAAAGAAGAGAACATGCTTTTGAAGCATGAAGTAGTGTTTTTTCATCCAGAGAAAGGAGAATTACTTGAAGACATGGAACAAAGAGAAGATCTCATTAGTGATGTAGGGCTTGATAAAATTTGTTTTGGTTCCTATAGTAATTTTGTTGATATGCATATGAAATTACATAAGTATGGTGATGTATTGTAGGAAAAAGGAGATGAAGGAGAAGCTGAGTCTATGTATGGGCTTATTCAAGACAAATGTGAAGAAAAAGAAACACTTATTTTTCCTTCTAGCATTGTATTTGATGAAGAAAATATAAAAGTTCATGAAGATGATATGTATAAACAAACAATAGTATTGTTAGATAAATTCATGAACAGTGAATGTATGGAAGAAACACCCATTGAAGTTCTTGTGAAATCTAATATTCAATAGGAAGAATCATTTAAAGTAACACAAATTGAAAATAAATCAATTCTAGCTTAAGATATAATAGAGTACAATGAAGATGAAGACAAACAACTGTGAGACAAGATTTGATAGATTTCAAGGAAGAAGAATATATGTTTTGGAATCCAATCATGATGGAATCAGAAGATTTGAGCCTCATAGGTGATGAAGAGACTATCAAAGAAGCTGAGATTGAGATTTTGAAGCTCTTAAGTGATGAAGATGCAGATGGAGGGGTAACATTGCCTCAAGTTTTTAAAAGTTATTATGTTTTAAGCTTTGTTTTTATAGGTGTGGAAGACCTTGTGGATGAAGAAGTGAAGTCGTTCTTCATGGACTTCAACAAGGAGGAAGCAATGAATATTGAGACAACTAGGCTCAAGTAATATGAAGATAAACATAAGGAAGAAGAAAAAAAGATGAAGCCATCCAAATGGTGGAAAATAATTGGAAAAAGAAAAAGAAAGATCAATACTTTTATTTGAGTAGGAGCTCAAGTCTTTTTATACAAGGAGCATCATATATGCTAGTGTTAATGTTGGTGTAAATAATCAATTTGTGAAGAGTGTTGGGTTTTGTAGGTTTCCATCATAGGTGTTGGAATAATTAATTGTGTGGTTTTAAAATATAAAGTAGAAATTTATAGTATTTCCTCATTATGTAAGACTATGTATAGTCATGTAAGAATATTATATGGTCCATGATGTGTTTTAGAAGTCTTAAAGGTGAGTCATAATGACAGTTGTATGTACGATTATAATAAATCAAGTTTGTTTGACTACCTCAAGTTAGTCGAGAGATATTTGGAAACAAAGTAAATTAAGTTTAGATAATTAAAAAGGATGAGGCTCAAACCATTAAACAAGGAGCTCAATAAAGTAAAGAGATAAGAATACAGGTTAAGGAGATAGTCTTTTAAGTGTGTCCTAAGAGTGAAGAAGGCCATTTAGCCTATTTATTTTGTAAAAAGGATTGTGTAAAGATATTAATAAAGGATATTATTTGATTTCCAAGATATATGGTCTATAATTCTACTTTGTGAGATACAATTTGAATAGAGGGATTGCTAAATTTCAACTTTGTGAGATAGTTAGAATATAACATGGCAAGAATTTGATATTATGGCATCTAAGATGACTATCATTTTATAGAAAAATATTTTTTATGAATTCTGATGTAATTGCAGACATTGGCATGTGTAAATCATGATTTTAACTATTCTTTAATATTATTTCATGATTTTTATGAGGAAATTAAGTCTACACAGATGGTGAACTACCCATATCTTTGACATAAAGTGGACATCTAGTAAAAAAAATAAATTACAATACTACATGTTTCCTTTAAATTCTGTAGTAGCAACTAGCTAAATAAATATCATTTTAGAATGGCCTAAAGGTAAGTATTTTCTTGGATTGTTAAACCAAACTAGCATTTAAATAGTTTTAATTGATTTTGTCAACTACTTGATAGGATAAAAATAAATTTGTAAAGTTTTTACATAATTTCAATGAGTCACTTATGTGGTCAAAGCTCAATGATGAATGAGTTTTAAATTGATTGTCTTAGTGGATTGTGCATAGGTTCATTAGAAAGTGCCTTGAAAAAGATTGATTTAATTTTAGAGCAAATCAAAAAGTTTGATTATGTGTAACGATTGAGAAGGTTGATGAAATGTTTTAGAAGGAGAATGGGCTTAGAAGAAAATGAGAAGACACATTTTCCATGCTAAATAAGGAACTAACATCCAATTTCAAAAGGGTATGGTCGACTAGTAATAAGATTTAAATTGTTTGATTTATTGTGTTCATGATGATGATTGACACAAATGAGAATGATCAGTTGAAAAGATGTAGAAAATTAGTTTAGACTTTATAAATTCTTGAGTTCACTACTCATTAGAGTTTAGGCCCAAAACTATCATATTTTGTGATTAAGGTTTTATCTTATTTTTAATAGTGGAATTACTACTTTTAAATTAGTTACTTGGATGAACTCTGTAAAGGATCAGAATTTTAATTATATTTGAATTGCGACTATGTAAAATGAGAACTATGGCACGTTTAGTAAATTGACCCTATTTCAAAGGTTATCCAACAAAAAATTCTTAAATTTAGATAGCATAAGTACCTTGAAAATAAAAATCCAACAAGTCTATTTAGATCTATATTGGCTTAATATCAAGGGAGATATCATCAAAACATAGTCAGGTATAAGGAGGAAAACACAGTCATAATCTGTAGTAAGGCTTATTTAAAAAAAATCCTATATCTCTAATACCATTCATTAAAATATTTTGAAAACATAGGTAAAATTGCTATGAAGGATTTAAGAGCCATTCCAATTAATTTCATGTGGAAATAAGTATTTTGGGGTTGTTTATAGAGGATTGTGTTTTATACTGCCTAGGTGCTTGTGTGTAAGATAGTCAAGAAGGATCTTTGAGTGAAATCTCTTGTGAGTAAAGATAAAACTTGTTTTGAATGTTTAAGCCTGAGAAATGTATCATATTATATTAGTACAAGCAATTAGATACTCATGAAAAATAAGTACTAATAAGCATGTGAAGGTGTGTCTTGAATCCAATATAAGATTAGTTAATGTTTGTGAGTGGAACTTAGATGATAATGGAGTAATATATTTTTATCACAAAGGATCCTTACAAAGCCAAACAAGGTTGTATTTATAGAGAATGAGAGGAGAGAGATAAATGACATATAAAAGACCAATTATGAGTCTCTAGTAAGAGTTAAAATCAATAAAGAGGTTAAATAATAGTTTCATAAGGTCTTCAATGACATATTTTACTTTCTTGAATATGCATCCTCTCCCAAATTATGTGGGGGTTTCTCTATTTACTTGACACCTCTTATCTTATTCTTAAAACTACCCTCCTTTTGGCTTGAGAAGTGACAAGTGACATTCCTTGGTCATTGACTCACCTTAAACTTTCCTTTGTTCTCTTCCTTGACACCTGTCATATACTTGAGAATCTACCATACTGATGTTGCAGTCATGATCATATCTTCTTAGGGGTCTTGAAACCCATTTCACCTCACTACACCTCTCTTTCTAAAATGCCTCAAATCTTGATTTCATCTTCATGAATATAACCTCTCTCTATCTTAACAAGATTATATCAACCCCTTTAGGTTCTTCAAACACTCTCCTATACTCCATTCCACACTAAGTCCCATATTTGTCTTCATTTCCTTGTATCCCTCAAAATAGACAAAGTTCCTTGCCTAGAGTACTCTACAATTGATCCTAGAAAAATAATCTTAGATTTGAGTACCACTATGTTCTTCCTATTCTATACAAATTTTCATGACTAGACACTAAGTACAAGTGTACTTACTCCACCTGTTTCTCTTCTCAATTAGCCCTTAATTAGGTCTCTAAGCCTAGAACTGATATTTTATTATAATCAATGATCACACATTTGAAACTTCAAGATAACATTTAATCCAATTTAAATACCTCCTCATCATGATCTAGGTTCAAATTGAGGTTTTGACATAACTTTTAATTCTTCTAAATAGCCTAAAATAGTCATTTTGGGTCCTTTTACATACACTTTATACATTTCACATGCCAACCAATGGTTTTAAAAGGTGATAAGGAGAGGTATGAAGGTTTTTAAATTTATTTCAAGCGTCATATAACCAATTTTTAGGACTTAGGATACCAAACTCTCTCATTAGGTTCTTAGAAGGGTTTCTTGGGAGTTTTTGAGTGTCTTGCACTCTTAACAATCGTTCATAGAGATGAGGACTTATTAGTATAAAATAATTCCAAAAATTTTAGTTATATTTACCCTTCCAACAAATTTTAATTACATTTTATCCCATTCATAAATTTAACATACAAATGAGCATAAGAGAGACCCTCTCGGGCTAGGTCGACTGTGTTTAGTGGACTCGAGAGAGAGAGAATTTTAGCTTGAAGATGCTATCTTGGAGTTTGGTTTTGAATTTAAAAATTTAGGGAGGTTTGTATCATCCCTAATGACCCATTCCAATGTTACTCTCTACTATTATTATTCTCTATACCTTTTGCAACATCCATTAGCTCATGTTAGGGTTTATAGCACATCATGTAAAGGTGACCCTAGTGTCTTTTTTGAATTATTTCCTCCTATTTCCTATGAGTTTGAAGCTTTTGTGAGTCTATATCTAGGATATATAAACCTTTAAATCCATTTTAATCCTCATATCTAACTCAACACCTATATAAATCATCTAATTTTCATAAATAGGCTTATAAGTAGCTCTTTTAGCCCTATCCCCTACTTGGGATCAAGAATACCTTATTTTGAGTGTTTGTTTTCCTTAAAACGAGTTTAAAAATATTTGAAATGTTATCATTGGTATATCTCACCCTTATTTAATCTCATAATAAAGTCTACCTTGTGTTTTCCTCATGCTTTGTTACAAGCAAGTCTATGAGTCTTCATTAGGTCCATCGTACTAGGTTAGGGTTTAAGGACAACTCCATTTGAGTGAATTATCCATAAGAGGTTGTAACCTTATTAGATTTTTTATATTTTTATTAAAACACTCTTGACCCTATAAACTTCATGCATTATAAAAAATATGTATCCTTCTCTCAAGTTTATTTTAAACTATCTTTTGGCTGTAGGTGCACATGAGACCCAGGGTTCTCTTGACCATGGCTTATCATTTTGAACCTAGTTGATCCATTATACTCTAGTATAAAATGTAGTATATATTTAAATATATCTCTAATTATCCAAAATAATCAAGTTTAAGTGGATGTTCCTTTAAAACCATTATAGTCACACTTTTATCCTCACATAGTTTATGCTTAGCCTCACAATCCACTTGAGCTATAAAGAGAGATAATGGTATGAGAAGTCAAGCCTCCATATATTTAGATATTTGAATAAGGAAAAGGATATTAGAGAGTCAGATTCATGTTTAGTAATATATGATATATGTTCTAAGGCTTGTGATTTCTCATGCTTTTGGGCTTATAAGTCATAACCATCCACTGACAGGTTTGTAGACCTATGGGTGGAAAATAACCTATTTGAATCCACATGTGAGAAAATTTAGAATCTCCATAATTTATTATACATCATAAATAATCATATACCACTTTATACATCAATTTTCACCTTCATTTTTTCTATTTTTAATGCATTTTAGTGAGTAGAGCTATGAGTGATTACTTGAGCCAATGACTGACTATGGTCTCTAAAGTACCTTTTGATGGGATTGAGTGGTTTATGCATAACACAAAATTAGTTTTTTTTATCAAATATATTCATTTAAATTGGAGTTACATGTAAAAATAAATTTGTACCCTCTTAATAACCCTTTCAAATCTAAAACACATGCTCACATTAATGTACTTTGTCAAGGAAGCCATGCTACCATGGATGGTTTCAAAGACTACCTAAAGTGATGGATAAAAATTTAGAGATAACATGAGGAGGTTAGTGGGAGGAATGAGGAATTTAATGAATCTACTTGAATATCACATGGGGAGATAAAATTCTTATGACTGATCAAACTTTGCCTTTAACGTATCATTTAGGCTTGTAACTCATTCATAATGAACGTTTGAGCATTCTATCCTCATGTAACATGCTAAGTATGATGGAAATTAATGTGTAATTATTATGTAGACTCATGGGAATCCCATACAACCACCATTTGTATCAATCGAGCCCAAATATTCATTGAAATTATCTAAAACTGACCCCGTGTGGACGGAGAGGGCACTTCTAACTGTCTTTGATCTTAACAATTGTTCATAAAGGAGAGGCTAGAAATATAATAACTATAGCCATGGATTTTAATTTCATTAGGAAAATTTATATAGTAAAAGGATCAATTCCCAACTCTCTCTCCTTTATACAGACCAAGCATCTAAAGTTGGCCTTCACAAGTTTGCCAGGGAACCGATGGAAGAGAGGAAGTGTTTTCTACCTTATTTAGATTTTTGATTGCATTTAAAACACAAATTTAGCCTAGGGAAGATGAAGAGACATATATTGAACCATTTTCCCTAAAAATTAGCCTTCTTGATCCATACAAGTAAATGACTATCTTCTTCTAAGCATTAAAAGTCACTTGTAACTGCTTCTCTTCATTTGAAACTAACTTATCATGAAAAGTCTACCAACATTACATTATAACACTCTTCAAAAGTCATTTTAAAAGAACTCTCTATGTGGTTTTCACTTTTTATGGTCTTAAAATGGTTTTAAACAATTTTAAGCATGCTAGTTACTTATAAAAGAGTTTGAAAATGACTTATTGATCTTGGATACAACACAAAAGCTATTTTGGCACTTGTACATAATAAAGGGAGTATAACATGACCTTGAAACATGTAATATAAATTAACAAGACACCCTAAACCCTTAGAATCACTTGAACCATCTTGAAACATGACATGAAGTGACTAAACAAGCATAGGATCAAAATGAACTTTACCTCAAACTTATAAAATTTACCTTAAACTATGCAAACATGCATTTCAAAATGAAAAAAAATATGACCCTATCCTATGATATCAAAAATTTGGATAACAATAACTTGGTGTATTGTGAGAATTATTGTCAAATTCAAAATTATGATCATGAATGTTGAGAATAATATCATCAGTAGAATTCATGACGTTTTTAGGTCTAAGGATCATTTTAGTGTCTTTCTTCCATTCATTAATCTAAAATTATCACATGAGATGGTCATGTCTGTTATCTTGTTTGAAGGATTCTTAAAATTTCTTAAGAGAGGACCTAGCTTTGTATTGTATGTTTTGATTTATATGTATTATAAGGAGTTGTAATATTATTCTCTTCGTAATGTTATGGTTGACTTTATGGGCCAAGGACTTCCATGCCTCGATGAAATTATGGCTCGGTTCATGGTCTAACTTCTTAAAATTGATAAAGCTACCCAAATTTTTATTTATTAAGTCATGGTATTATAAATATTAAACCAAATGTTCTATATGTATTGATTTTTAGTAGATGTTTTCATATAGGAAATTTGGCCAAGACTTACATGATCATTTGATTAGAGTTTCATTAAATAAATTTGTGTTGATTGATTGGCTTGGGCATCATTGGTAGATTGATTTTTTTTTTGGCTTGAGGGGTAATAGTACTAGTGGTAGCACCCACCATAATTATGGTTATATTTTTTATTATGAAGGATGAAAGGATAGAGAAAGTCATGCATTTACTTTCCCCAATGCCTAAGAGAAAAATATATCTATGAAAGTACTTGAAGAAATTGAGATACATGAGGGATTGATTTTATTCATGTGACTTTCATACATTCTCAAAATTGTTATATATAAGATTTTGCATTATATAAGTAAGCTCAACATAAGAATATTATTATCCCTCTTAGTTATAATCCTCATGGTGTGTTAATGTTTTTATTGTTGATGGGTTTTGGATATTGTGTTGACCATGTTGGTGGGAATGAGATTTATAATTTTTAAAACATTGGTAAGAGCCATGTGATGCAATCATTATCGCTAAGGAATGGGAACCCTTGTTATATTATTAATTTATAGAAAGAGAAACCTTTGGTGGATTCATCTTAGGTATTATTTATATATTACATTATAGGAATAAGATAATATCATTTAGGGTAGCTAAATGGAGAAAATAAAAATTTCAAGCAAGGTATGCTTGATAACTTGTAACACTAAAAAACTATTTTAAAAAACATGAAGATTACTCAACCAAAGCTAGAGTAAGATTATTTTCAAGTTCATAAGAATCTATGTAAACCTTTTTTTTTACAATATAAAGATAAAAAATGTATAATATCATCCTCAATCCAAAGTTCATAAAAGAGGTCACTCCACAAATAAATATAGGTATATAGATAAGGGTCATAATCATAATAGGTTATAGGATCCAAAATGTGATCTAGTAGAAATTATAGAGCCAATTTATATTAAAGGTTTCATTAGAAAATAATCAATATCCAAAAGCAATAAAAATACTATTAGGTAGTAATAAATACATATCTAATCTAAGAGTGTCATTAGATAGTAAAAATGAATATTAAATAAATACTATGTAAATACAAAAATAAACTAACAAGCATATGTTAATCTAAATATGGAAGACATAAAGTGAAACAATCTAATATAAAAATTATAATAAATAAATAAATAATATAATGTTAGGGATATTTATCTTGGGTTGAATTTAGTGTATTAATGACTTTTTAGATTGTAGCACTTTGTGAGAGGTTCTTGTAGGTAAAATCAAGGCGGAAATAAAAAAAATTAAGTAAATCCAGGTTGGGGACTCCAAATATTAGGGATACATTATTATTTCAACTTATCTCCTTGGTATCTTCAAAGTCCTTATGCTAAATTATCTTCCCTTAGTGTAAGATCTATATACCTGATTCCTCTTCTTCGTACTAAGGTGGATTTATGTATAGATGCATAATGGATTGGATGCCTTATTTTTTAGAAACAACAAATAAGAACTTCATAAATATAGATCCAAACCCTAAAATTCAAAACTTGAACTAGCATATATCATAGGCCCAACTGATGGTGTAAAAAAGGTTTTAAACATAAGTAGTACAGCATAGGCTTAGAAAATGACATTGGATAGACTAGTGGGCACTAAAATATGTCATCGATTAGGCCAACGAGATTAGATAAAGACACACAATGTGAAGATGAGGATATAAAAGGGGAGTGATAATTTTAGGGACAAGCCAAGTTAATATCACGATGATATAAATATGGTATTAAACATAGAAATACATGCAAAAATCTCTCACAAATCACTATGAATTTTACCACCTTGATCTCAGTGTATTTATTAAGGCATACACTTAGTGAGATTAATGTGCCAATGAGATTTAGAAATATAAAATGGTAATAAGTGAAAATAAGGTGAATACAAAGTATTCCTCCATGTGGAAAGACTTAAAATTTTATTTTACCTTCCTAGTAGGTCTATATGGTGCTAGAGGTGGCATGAACTAGTGTGTTAACTCCTCCTCTATGTGGGTGGTGATTTTTTATTCGTATTTCTCTTATAAATTCTAATACATAAGATAAATGGGAGGTTAATGATCCTGTGTAGGATTATCTCCCATTTAAGGATGATTTATCCACTCTATCAGTGTTATGATGATGTATGCCTGATTCTCCTTGTTGCTACTCTTTATTTTTATTTTTATTTTTATGTTATTTTGGTCATTTCATGGTCTATATTTTTATGGAATTATTTTTAATAACTGTGAAAACCTACCAACCACATTTTTTTAAGACAATCATATATAATTTTATCTTTTTATTTTTTGAATTAATAAAACTATTGTGATATATTTCCAATTTATAAAAGATCTTGGTTTAAACCCCCAAAAAATTGTACATATAACCTAAATTGATAATATTTTGGAAATAAATAATTTTATCTTAACCCATGAATTATAAAGTGGGTGAGATTATTTTTCTAACCCACTCAAGTTCAAATATTAATAGGCACCTTATTATATATAATGTTAGTAATATTTTAACTATTAATACATGTTTTATAATTAAGTTTTTGAATCATATTATCTCTTGATGATGAATCATGAGGTAATATGAAATTTCGATAGTAATAAACTTACACATACCCATTTGACTTACACTATGGATGCATATATTCAATATAGTTAACTATGAACCATTCCAAAATCCCCTTTGACTTACATCATGGCTTCATATCTTCTTGATATAGTTAACTATTAAATAAAATAACAATTTGAATTTCTCAAGAATACGTGGCTCATAAATTCCCAAGCATATCCTTACAAAAAAAATATATATTCACCTTCCCTTACTTTAAAATTAAGGATTTACTATTGGAAAACTTCACATTATATTAAACAAAAAAGATTATATAAGATTAATCAAAAGGGAAATATTATAGAATTTGATGAAAAGTCAAGAGTTGAAATGAGGGGGTAAAGGGACATACTGGTGAAATAAGGTTTATGGCCATACGAGTATGGAATTTGATGAATAATTCTTAAACAAATGAAAGGAAAATATTTATTAAATATTAATTAGAGTTAAACTTGCAAGTTGCAATGCATTTCAAAGAGGTTTTTTTTAAATTTTTTTAAGGTCAAATAATTTTTAATTTTAGACATCTAATTTTACAAATTAGATAACACTTTTGGAAAAAAAATGTGTGTAAAATCTATTTAATCATTGTGTTTAGACTTATATTATGTGATATATCATCATGACTATTCTGATTGTGATTTTGATGATGGATCACATATTATGATTCAAAACATTGATTGATAAAATTTTACAATTTTTCTAGGATGTTTCTCTATAATTATATGGATTGTTATTCCTTGTGATTGAATTTGATTTCTATGTCTCTGATGTGATTTTATTGTCTCATGTGTGTGTGTGTGTGTGTGTGTGTGTGTGTGTGTGTGTGTGTGTGTGTGAAGTGCTTCTTATATTCGTAACCTGATTCTAATCTATAATTTACTTTCTATATTTGACATGATTCATATGCCTTATATAATTTAATATTCTTTATATATATGAAATATTTATTTTGGGACTTAATAAATGCACAATGTGACGTATATGTTACTTATTATGTTTACACATTTCATGTGCATGCTATGTTTTTCATTACTCTATCCACTTTGTTTCCATGAGGGATCATGCATCATGTGTGTTTTCACCTTCATTATGTCATAATGATTAATATCATGCTTGGGGAATATTTTTAGGCAAGGCCCCAATACTTTTCTTATTATCATAATTGATATACCTTGAGGTATAAAAAAATTATTCTATGATTTTCCATTTCAAATATTTTTATTATATAATTTTACTTATGTATTTGGGAAACATAGAACATAATGTCTTTGATGTATATTCCTAAATGTCATATATTTCACATTATGATTATATATACTTGTCATATCCTAATGTTGTATATGATATATTTATTTTTAGATATGAGTTTCACATATTCACCCCACACCTAAAGGGGGCAATGTATCAAATAATATTTTTATAATTTTTATTTATGTTTAATAGTATAATGAATATTGTAAAGACATTATACTACATATTGAATCCAAAGGGGCATGAGTATTATCATATTCAATATTGGTGGAATTGGGGTCCTTTTTCCTAATATATGGAATTTTAACTTCAATTTACACTTAACCCAATGATTTAAAAACTCATTTTTTCTATAGAATTGGATGCCATTACCCAACAATCTATTTTTTGAATTTTTCAAATAGAGGTTCACCATCTAAAAACCATAGGGTTAAAATTACATCCCATCTTTGTATCTCATTTGATGGTAGGAAAAACCAATGATGTTGTAACATAGGATTGACCTTTTTATTTCCATCCATTGGAATTGGTCATGTGCATTAATATTACCTAAATTTAAATTTAGATCTAATAAATAGAAAAGTGATATAGATCATTTGATCTTATAACATATAGTTGGCACATCTAACACATATTGAGTACATGATTGGTTATTTTTTTAGTTTTCCATTTGTGATTATGTGCACATTGTGAGGGGTCTAACAAATCACAAAAGATAACACTAAACATATATACATAAACCTTCAAAATAAACTCATCTATTTTATTATTATTTTATTATATGATTCTAGAGTGTTAAAAATAAAATTAAATGTGATTAGGGAAGAAGGTGATAGTAGATGAACAATATTAGGGATTTTTTTCATGGATTTTAGGCATTAACAAGGTTTATACATGTTGATCTTGACCATATATATGGCTATATCACTACCTCCCTTTAAAGTACAATTTTGATTGGTGACATGATAGGTAGGTTGTATATTCACATAAACATGTTCAAATTACAAGAACATGTTTATAAATTACACATATTATCTTGTTCACTAGAACAACAACATATATAAAAACTAAGAAAAACATATCTCCCTGAATGTTTGATTGTGTAATTAATTAGATACATTTTCTATAATATTGTATGTTTTAAGATGCTTAATTTTAGTTAGGCATATTTTATGCATATTTAAGTGAATCCACTTTGTGCATGTCCATATATATTTTATGTGTTTTGTACATGCTAAATCCCTAAGGTTATTTTTTAGATTATTTTTTTAAACCCTAACCATTGACCATACGAATCTAATTTATTTATCTATTTTATTTGTGATTGAATATGTGGGGAATTTTATTTGGAATGGATAAGAAAAGATTTTGGCTTAAAGAGATTTGAGATCTACTTTTAGAAAAAAACATTTTATCCCAATCCATAATTATTTAGTATAAAACCTTATAATTCTATTATAATTTATTGTCAAATATCTCTAATTTCTAGAATACATTTGAAAATTTATTAGTGTCTTTAATATAAAATTAAAAAGAAACTAAAATACCATTTCAAAATTATAAAGGTTTGAATTCCAAATGAATAATGGAAATAATAACCCATACCTTGATTTGCAATAATTTATAATTCATGTCATAGATTTTTAAATGAATATGAAAACCTCATGTAATTAATGTATTATGGTATTAATTAGGGTTATTTTTTATCCTTTAACTATTTAAAAAGAAAAAAAGAAAAAATATAAATTATTCTTTGAGTTTTTCCAAATTAATATCAACCCCTGGTTTCTACATGTATCCATTACTTCAATGTCTTATGTGATTGTAATTAAAATAATATATTTATATTCAAATATAATTCAATTCCTAATTCCCCTATTAATTTTTCAAATGAGTGTAGGATAAAACTCAATACATGGCCTTATACAGATAAATATTATTTCAACATAGGGCATGAAAATTACATGATGTTTTAGAAAAGTTTGTGATTAAAAAGTTTAAATATAATTAAGAAAAAAAAATTAGTAAAATATATTATAAGTCAGTAATAATTCACACACATAATTTTTAAACATATGAAAAATTAAGGTTTTTACTAAAGATATGAAAAAGGATGAGTACTTTTATGTAAACTTGAATATGCAAGTTTGTATATGATTATAACTAATTGTAATATGGACTAAGATGCTTTTCCCAATCACGTGAGTGGTTGAATATATTAGAATATTTTCCAAGAATAGAATTAAACATTGAGTAAACAATAAAAAATAAATAATAATGTTACCTTGAAATGAGCACAAGCCAAAAAGTTGAGGCAAATGTGACAATTGGAAAAATTGTCATACAGAGGAAATCCCATAATATATTAGAAACTATAATAAAGAGAGAAAATGACTTTAGAACAAAGAGCATCACAAGGATGCAAGATCAAGAATAGAATTGTAAAATATGAACATGAAGAAAGAGGAAGAGAAGAGTTCAATAAATAGAGCTAGAGGGAATAAGGAGTTCTAAGTGTAAGCTTTAGCATATGTGCCATATGTCCCTAATCCTCTTACAAGTAGATAGGATATGTGTACCATGTGGGGGGAGATGAGTTACATATAAGTAACTCCAAAGACAACAACTGGAGTAAAAAGATGAGTAACATCTCAAAAGGCTAGAATAAAGTACATTTATATATACAATAAATGTAAACACACATAAGACTTAAGAAAAATTTAGAAGAATATAAAAAGGACCTAAGCTTTGATTACTTCTCCAAAACTCCCCCTTAAGCTTAAATTTGAGGTTAAAAAAGTGGATAAAACCTTTTACAAAGAAGAAGGAAGTTGAAATTATAATGATCTTCCCCTTAGAAAAATTTCATTCAAGAGGAATTACAAAAGGTTTAGAGAAGAAAGAATAGGAGAATGTGCCATCAAAAGTTGCAATGATGAAAGTGTGATCATACATAATCTCTAAAAATTATTTTTGGATAAGGTGGTCAATCTGCCTTGGAACAAAGACCAAAAAAAAAGATTAATGAATTACAAACCTGAAAAACAAGCAAGCTAATATCAATATTTCAAGTTAAATAACCAATATGACAAATAAAAAATATACATATAGAATGTAATAAAAATATATGTACACTAGGTAAATTTGAGAAAAGATAAATTCTATCATAAATTGCATAAACTTGCATGAAAATAAGTTAGTCAAAATAATCAAAGCATACATCCTATGTAATAAAAAGTAATGAATGTAAAAATAGATTTAGATAATCAAAATGGAGACAAAGAAGATATGTCACTTGAAAAAGATATTTTATGTGAAGCATCAAAATAATTATCACAAAAAGACATATCAAAGTCTCTGGAAGATTCATTTTCTTTAGGAATCCAAATAGTTTTATCCTTATAGGTAGGAGATTTAGTTATTTTAAAATAATGCAAAATATCATGCATTGATTTACCACAACATTTGCAAGGATAAAATTTCTAAAATTTATATTTAGAGGTAGGAGATTTAGTTATTTTAAAATAATGCAAAATATCATATGTTGATTTACCACAAGATTTGCATGGATGAAGTTTCTAAAATTTATATATACAATGCCTGTGTTTTCTAAAATATGTATAAGGTTTAACAATTTTAACCAAAGAAAAATTATTAGAAGCAGTATAATCAAAATAAGTTGTATTATAAGTCCTATAGTGAGGAGGAAAATAAGATGCATAATTAGTATGAGAAGTAGTTTAATGATAAAAAAATAAGACTTTTATAATTTAAATTAGAAGTAGGCAAAAGAGGTTCAATAATATCATCTTCACACTTACCAAGTATACCACCTGAATATCCCATATTTTGTATGATTTTTAAATTAGGGTTGTTATAAGAAGTGTGCATATGAGTTTTAGGTGTTTCAAAATCACAAAAAAGTTTCACCATTATGAGAGCTAATGTCATGTGCAAAAAGATGCGAATTTGTCATTGAGAGTGTCCAAGGAATATTGCATAGTTTGTATTTTCTCAATAAAAGAGACTTATAAAGTATTTAAAATGTCATTTTGACATGAAAATTGTTTCTTGAGTGCAATAATTTTTTTATTTTGAAATAAAATAGTTTGCTTGAAAATGAACAAAATGCTCAATTGAAAGGCCGTGAGAGCACAAGAAACAAAGTTAGTTATTTTTGAAAAAAATCCATTATTAACAATATTGAGTGATCCAAAAAATATTTAAAAATATTCATCTTATAAAAAATAAGATTTAAATATAGATTTTTTTTCATCTTAGATCATCTAACTTGTAAAAGTAAATCCAGACCAAAATATTATAGTGTTAAAGATATGGTGTTATATAAAAAAATATAAGTTGAATGATTTATGAATTAAAACTAGATTTTAAAAAAATGATTTTAAGCATATGAAGCAACATAATTACAATAATAAATCACCAAAAGCTTTATAAAATTCTAGTGATTAAAAAAAAAAAAAGCTTTACAAAAGAAGCTTATAAAAAGAGACTTCTCATTAAAATAGAATCTTTTATGTTAGAAAGAAATGATAAAAAAAAAATTAATGAGCTATGTGGGAAAGAAAGGATTTTATATTTTTTTTAATGAAATATATTTATATATTAACTAAATATAAATATATAAATAATTCACAAAAAAATATAGGCAGTATGAAAGTATGTCACGTCACACTAGGTAGAGCCTAGGAGCAAAATCACAAGAATCATAAACTAGGTAGAGTCTAGAAACAAGTCACTAAGCAATTAAAAAAGATAAATTTTAATTATAAAGAGAAAGGCCATAAGGTGGAGGATCCATATCATTAGGACCCCAACCTAAGCTTGGCTAGTCATAGCCATCTGGAACAAGGTTTCATCTAGTAACTTGGGTAGTGTCTGTGTCATCATCTTATGCTTGTGTCTGAGTGGGTGAGATGGATAAAGAAAGCCTAGGTAACTTATCTAACACATAAATTCAACCTCCAAGTGGATCCCATAAATCAATAGGCATAAATGAGGAGGAGGAGTGCCCTAAGTATCTTTCTCAGTAAGGGAGGGAGGTGGTGGCTACCACCGTTGCTGCTACCCAAGAGGGGAAACACATTGGTATGGGATAACACTGTGAGAGTGGAACTTGGAATGGATGTGATGATGCCCAACATGAGGTAGATGAGGCACTTTATCATCCAATCTAGGACCCTTGGGCAGAGAAGGAAGAACTTGAGCCATAATACATAAAGCATCTCCCCAATGGGAGAGGAGATCCTATACATACCCAAGCTCCATAGCCACTTTAATGGCTTGGAATTTAATCTACAAGATAAAATTAGAGATAATATAATATTTTTGTAAATTAGAAAATTAAAATCATCAAAAGCATGATTAAATAAATAATTATTTCTTTCTTTCCAAATCTAGAAGAGAATCTCCACTCTGAAAGTATGCCAGACTTACATGTATTGAAATGGCATCACAAGTTTATCTTTAAGGAGGATATGCTACCAACTAAAAAATTCAAGCTAGAAACACCTAAAAATATCATGGATCCACATCTAAACCCTTTGATATTTAGAATATAACTAGAAGAGATGAAGAAATGTCTCGATCTAGCCATAAAAAAGGCAAGTAGGTAGGTGGACTCTAAGCTGGATGAGTCTTTTACCAACAGTCAAGCCTTAGTGTAGCATACACCAAGTAAAATGAAAAATCTTAGGCTCCACACAAGCCCCCTAAATAGTTTTGAAGTGAAATCTCCATGTTTTAACAAATGATTATAGCCCCTAGTGGGCATTAAACTTTTCAATCATGGGGAAATGGGGAGTGAACCATGTGTAGACAAGTTGAGGGGTATAGTTATAGAAAGGGGTATCAACATACCATTTATAGTAATTCTACCATGGCCAAGTGGAATAGATCTAGATTTTGTGGTGCATGGAAGCTAGAATGGCATTGAAAATCTCTTGATAGGAGTTTTGGTTCATATTGGCTAGCTTATATTTAGCTTTTACCTCTTCCCATGATAGCCAAGAGAGAGAGTACCTATATAATATATATTAGATGGTATGAATTCCTCTATGGTATAGATTAAGAGAATTTACACAAAGGACCTCTACTAAGGGCATCTCATTATGAGAGAAAATAAGTGACCACCAAAGAGAATGAAAGTTGGTAGCCATAGATCCATAGAAAGTGAGAGGTTCATCTAATGGCATCATCCCACTAAAGAATCCAAATAGATTCTTGGGATGGGTGAGGATCTAAATTAAAAACTCTCCTAATGTGTGCCACCATGGGCCCATGCTGAAGTAAGGAGGTGTTAAGAAAAAATTGTGTTTTGTGGGCTTTAGGTTTCATGAACTACCATGTCACTAAGAACATATATGGGGAGTGATAAAAAATCCCAAAAACTATTATCAAAAGAGGAGCATAGTAAAGAGAACATCATTTCCTTATCTAAATGCTTCAAAATTTGAGTAGGGAATCCCTAAAATTAGTCTAGGTGTACCAAACTCCATCTGTAGGCTAATAGGTTATGTTGGGGTCATAAAGGACCCATTTAGTGCACATGTAAAACTATGCCTCCCTTTCTCTAGCTACCCACATCATAGGCAATTGGCCCAACTTGTCCTTGAGAGATGCCACCATATTAAAGTCACCACATAATACCCAATCAGCATTAGGGAGATCATCTATAATCCATCACCATAAATGGTTATGATTTGAAGTATCATTTGAGGGATAAATATTAATAAAGCCAAAAGAATGGATTTCAATGTCAAAAAATCTTATACTAACTGGTTGGTGGGGGGTCCATGCCAGCTTGCACTAAGCATGGCCACCACCTTAGAGAGATGAAAGTGATCAGCCCTCCACATCCTGTAGTATGATTGTAATAAAGAATGATATTATCATGCTAGATGGAATTACTAACAATCATCAATAAGAAATACACCACCTTGACTTCCTACAGATAGAGAATATCCATCTTTAGAAATTTCCTTATGAAATAATGCATAAAAAACTTGTGTTTTGGGTCCATGAGACCCCAAAAATTCCATGAAAAATAATTCATAGATGACTGATGTCAAGGGACATGTCCTCTAATTCCATTCCCTCTAAGGCATCAATCTAGTTCTATAGAAAGTACCCATTATTGGCACTCAAGAAATCAACAAATTACATCCTCACAGTAGGGTAAACCTGATACTCTCCTTCCTCTAACTCATAACTCCTCCAAGGAGGGTTGTGAGAGCATTTAAGCATTTCCCATCAAGCAAGAAGTAGAAGAGTGGCTGGATGTGAGTCTAAAAATCCAAAAGAGCTAGGCACAAAGGCCTCAAAAACTTGGAAAAAAAACATTAGCATCTAGAGGGGTGTTGAGCACCATAGGCTTCTCTATAAATTTTAGGGCTTCAACGAGTGAGGGATATTTCATAATAGGAGTCTAATCCTATGAGACATTGCTTGAAGATGGATTGCCTTTTTTGGGATTAGTAGCTGTGGTTGCATCTTTAGGGTGAGTGTTATTTTGTCATATCATGGTCCATCCATCTTCAATTATCTTCCTATTAAATTTAAGAGAGGGCTTGGGGGGAGAGGATGAGTGGTTGGATGCATTATTATGATCCAAATGAAGGGGATAATCCCATAAAAAAATGGTCTATAGTTTAGCAATGAAAATAAGTATTAGGCAAATTGATGTACATGACTCATTGTGAGTGCCTCCCATCCTTGAGTTTGATTTACACAAACTCTTTGAGGTCTTGAGAAAGATCAACTTCTACACAAACCCTTTTTTGAGGTTTAGCTGAGCAGAACCTATTTTGTTCATAACAACCACCCAACCTATGAAGGATGTTATTTGGTGAATAAAGTGCCAGTAAGGAAGTGGGAGACCAGGGGATTCAACCCATACTAGGAATTTAAGAGTGGTGTGATCTGAGACCATAAACTCTCATGTCTAGGGGTAGAGAACCATAAATAAGTTCCTGACATACCAAGTGGCCGACCTATGGAAGATTCCTCCTGCATAAGAAGGATTAGAGAAGCAAAAAAGAAAAAAAAACCCTTAGTCATATTTTGGATGCTCTCTAGCTTAATGTTGTGAGCTACCTAGTGACTTTGAACCCAAGACCAAAGCATACTTTTAGAGGGGATTCTCCCACAAAATAAAATATTAAATAGAATTTTTCTAACCATTAACATGTAGAATTAAATTTAGGAATAGGCAATATAACATCAAGTTTTGAAACATTACCTTGTGGTATACCTTTGAAATAAATTTCCTTGAAAACTTGCAAGGGGCCATTGATCGATGTTCCACCATTCTTCTCTATGGATAAAATATCTAGTATAGATGGAGGAGAGGTCATTATAAAGGCTAGCCTCACCCAAAGGTGAGAAAATGATAATAAATTCAAGTATTGTAAGCATCTAAGGTTGCGGTATAACACAACATTGAGAAGGTAGAAAAAAAAGGGTGACTCAATGGAAAGCATGGAGGAAACCCTAGCAGAGCAAAACATAATTGACTTAACATACAAAGTTAGCTATTTTTTTGCTTTCATATATTTTTTGTTTTAAAACCTTATGCATAAATTATTTTTTATCTGAAATAATAATCAAACAAGCATGAAGTTAAGATTATAAATCTTTAAAAAAACAATGCTTTATATTTTCTTAAACAAAGTTTATTAAAAAAAACAATGAGTCAAAAATATTTCATAAACCTAAATTAAAATAATAAGAAAAGCCTTTTATATTAAAAGTTTAAGAAAAAAATAGTTTATTTATTTTTTTATTTTTTTAACCACGTTTTAAAAAAACTAACAAAGATAGTTTTGATGACTTCTCAAAATCAATGATCTGGGTTATTCTAAAATTTTAAAAACGTATTTTTAGAAAGAAGATTAATAAAACCCAAAAATATTTTAGATATTAAAATTTATAATAAAAATATATAGCCTCTATTTTAGACCTTTTTCTGGTAAAAATAACTCTAAATATTTAAAAAAATCTCAAAAATATCCTTAATAATTATGCAATTAAAAAGGTTAGGAGGCAAAAAATATTGAACTTTGAGTTAACAAAAAAAGGTTGAGATTTAGAATTAAATGCTACTCTTAATTCAAAATTACTTATATTAGCCAATTTTGGCTACCATAGGTGATTCTCATGAAAAAAATGTTAGTTTAACTCATTTTATCTTTATTTATAGCCATCAAGGGTCTTCAAATAGCCTTTTAAGTTGGTCTCCCTTTTGTGTTCAACAACGTTTAAGCTTCTTTTGGAAAAGTTAAGGTAAAGTTGTTTATAGGTTATTTAAGTCTTCTAGTGCCTTTTCCTTACACAAGTCATTAAGGATAAAATGAAGGAAGGTCTTTTTCAAACTTTTAACATGTTTTAGAGGGTCCTTTGATTTCTTATAGGTTTCATGATATATCCAATCTAATGAGTCATTTTGAAACATGTGTAAATTTGTCAAAAATCACTTTAAAACTCCAAAGGATGGAAATCACATAGGAAGGTAATTGAAAATGACTTGTAAGATGGTTTATAATGTGAAGTTAGTAGGCACATGTCATGATATGTCAATTTCAAATGAGAAGTAGTTATAAGAGGTTTTCAATACGAAAGGGATGCTAGTCATTTACTTGTATAGATTTGGAGGGCTCATCTTCAAGTTTAAATGTTTAAAAATGTGTATTTTCATATTTACCAGGTCAAATAAATGCTCAATAATTTTTCATAGGTCCAAAGATGTTAAGAAATACTTCTATTGACCTATCGAACTCTTGCCAAGCTCACAATGGCTAATTTCATATGCCTGGTACATACATAAGAGAGAAGGTCAGGTAAAAATATCTTGGCCAAATATGGGGGCCTAATTAACTTGAATAGCCATGAATTTGTTGGGATTTTCATGGACTAAGATTTATGAACAAATCCTAAGAAGTTAGGGTGGTCTAAAACCCTACAAAAACTCCACTAGCTCAATTTTACCATTGAAATGGCAGTTTGAATCTCATTGGAAGAATGAATGAAATTGTGGAGAATTTATGGGGTATATTATATCCATACATATGATCTATCAAGTTTCACTTGGCACCTATGAATTTAAGGAGGCAAAAAATCCCCATTTATGGTAAGTTGTAAGCAAAAGAGAGAGGTTATAGGCTAGGTTTTTGTTTGTTTTAAGCATATTCTTAACCCAAATGATATTAAAATAACATATATCATCCAATTAATCTTATTAAAATCCTCTTAAATTCTTTCTCAAACATCCATTAGGATAAAACATGAAGGAATGCTAGTTTTGAACCAAGTTACATACTTTAGCAGATTTTAGGTAGGATCCTAGTGCATGAGAGCCTCCAATGCATGAAAGAAATGATAGGTAGATTGTTATTACATGGTTGGACTCTTGAATATAATTAATACCATCTCTTGAGAACTAATTAGATCCAAAATAATCAAAATATCATGTTCTCATATCCACCAAGGGATTGTGTAACTTGCACTAGTTGGAGGTCAACATGTAATGAGTCGTGAACCATTAAGAAACCACTGTGGGAATTGGTTTCATATAATTGATTATCTAATAATACTCCAAGAACTATAATAAGTAAGTTAATTAATTCCAAATTATCCAAGTAATCCCTAGTCATCCCAAATTACAAACTATGAATAAATCTACCTACATAAAAGTAAACTAAAAAGAGCAAAACCTTGCATTATCACTGGAGTATGAAGGTAATTACCTTGTGAGAATTGTTGTGAGGCAATGGAGTGGTGTTTTTAGGGATAAGATGATCTAAAGGTCAAATTAAGTGTGAATATATAATAAGGATTTGAGAGGGTATATTTAGGGTTAAAAATGAAAATCCCAAGGATAAGAACTATGTAAGAGAAGTACTCTCAAGGACTAGTAGAACATAAGATCCAAAAAAAGCTACATGTTTGTAAGAAGATAAAATTAGGGAAAAAGACACGTGTGATGTTGATGAAAGTATAAATAAATAATTTAATTAAATCAAAGGCATGAATAAGATTGTATAATGTGATTAATTACATTTCCCTTGTCAATAGATTTGAAAAGACATGATATGAATGGCCTAGATGATAAAATGTAGACCTACAGGCCTAATTATGACATAAAGGCTTGTTTTTAAAGTGTGAGGAGAATTTGTAAATTTTGATTTGAGAATGAATTTTAGATGATCATGAAAGGAATGATGAGTCCTATCTATAGTTTACACAAGGATTGGATCCTTGTAAATTTGAAGACAATCTCCAAAGTAGGCCATTAGGGTCAGACTGGCCTAATGGCCTACAAACCCTCAAGGCATGGAAATTAATTGTAAAAACATCTGGGGGATAATTTCATATTTTAAAAAAATTATAAAAATTTAATATATTATTTCAAACCTATTTTAAGCACTTATAATATAAAAAATTCACTTTAAAGGTTTCAAGCCAAAAACTTTCTCTCTCATCCTCATAAACAATCCTATAAGCCCAAGAGGCTACTGTTTTGGGCTTAAAAAATCCATGGAGGATGTTAATTATGGAAAATGGTTATTATAAGGGTTTTGGGGTGGGTTATACTAATTATAATTCATTGAATTGGTTTTTTGATCAAGACATTATGCCTTATGAACAATGATTAAGAGTTGAGAGCACCCTAAAACCCTGTTTTGCACTAAGAGAAACTCTAAAAGGCTTAGTTTTGTGCTTATATATTACAAGATAATTTTCATATGAAATGAATATATTATACATGGAATAGTACTTATGATATAAACTCATGGAATTGGTTTAGGGATTGTGGCCCTCATGTTTTTGAATCATCATTAAGATGATTGGCCACTTTAAACCCTTCTTAAACCTTGCATAAGACCCGATAAAGGAATTTATTTTCATAAATTATAAAAATTACCTTGAATGTCATAAAATATAATTAAATTAACTAAATACACCTAATAACACCTGATAGAAACATCAATTGGCATGTTTGAGAGAAATGTATGGATTTTTAGCCTAAAGGACTGCCTTTTGGAGCTAGTTTGCAAGGTTTTGAAAGATGTAAGTTTCCCTAACCATTTTTAGAGTGTTATTTAGAAAATATTGATGTATTATGGCACTTAATAGGTCATTATATATATATATATATATATATATATATATATATATATATGAATAATTATAATATAGTTTTCAAGTGGATAACTAGGTCTGAGGATCTATAGGTGATCCATCTTGCAGTAAGAGAGTGAATTGTAGCTTCTTGGCAGCATGAAAACGTGTGAAACTTATCTCTCATCCTTTTAAAATATGAAAATAACATGGATTTTGAATATGATGGAATTATAGAGCTTAAATAATCCTAATCAATAATATTAAGTGTTAAACACAATCTTATAACTCATATTTGGCCAAGAATATGCAGTTTTAAATAAGGTTGATGAGTCATCTAGGGAGTTAAACATTATCTTTTACATATTTAATCTAGAATCTAATCATCAAAAATCTAAAACATGACAAGGAGATGGATAAAATTGATATTGGATCCTCCTCTTGAGATATAACTAACTTGGATGGAGTGACATCATTGAAGTTACTTATACGCCTCTCTCTCTCTCTCTCTCTCTCTCTCTCTCTCTCTCTCTCTCTCTCTCTCTCTCTCTCTCTCTCTCTCTCTCTCTCTCTCTCTCTCTCTAACACACAAACACACACACACACTTTCCCATATAAATATAACCTTAAATGGATTTTTGTGGATCCTTTACCTGAGTACGATGAATCCTTGGTCATTTGTATGCCTTTGATCAATAATACTACTAGTTTTACCTCCTTTTATGACTATACTTAGTGTGTGTATATGGATAGTTGATCTTGTTAATTGATTTTATTAGCCTTTCTTGGCATGTTTTCATATTATAGCACTTATACATAGTTTAAAAGCTTCTCTTATAGGTCATGTGAAGAGTAAGAGTTGAGTGTGTTTACCTATTGTTTAGTGTCATTTTAGACATCTTGATTAGTCCTCCTATCCTAAGCATCTATCACAACCTCCAAATTGAAATGCTGATGTAAGAGATTCAGATTGATAGCAGTGTATGTTTAGATTATTCTCATGGTCTACATGCACATGTAGTTGGTTGGTAGTGATCAATTAGTTTAGTGTATCACCTTCTTTGTTAGGTTAAATTAAGTTCTCTTACCCTTTTAATTTATAATAAATATGTCTAGTGGTAGTTTTAAGGTGATAGCATCAAGGGAGATGGACCTATCTAGATATTCATCTCATTTATTGGGCCATTTATAGCCTAGAGGTGTCTGCATGCTATCACTTAAGTGAGGAGGATTGAAAAACCTCCTCAAGGGTGAAAATTTTGTTGATAATAATTTTTGAATGCTTATTGGGACAAGAGACTTCATCCATTAAAGAGTGATTGGTGTGATCTTCAATGCATCAACCATTAGAGGCATGAACACAAGCACCAATGGTGACTCTGAGCATAATCAATTGGTTTTATCAACCTAACTATTATCACAATCAAGTGATATTTGTTATTTATCTTTCTCATGAGGTTTCAAGGAAGAATTTGGAGTAAAATTCTATTTTACCCAAGTTGGGGAGCCCTATCAGTAGCATGGTGGTCCTTATCTACATCTTGATGAATCATGTTAATCATATGTTGATCCATACTAGCCCTACAATGATCCTACTTACCCTCCATATGACCCAAACTATAAATGTGATCAACTTTTCTATCATAATCTCTATCCTCCCTCCTTTCCTTATTAACCTTACCAATCTTGTTATACTTCATATCATTACTATAAATATTTTTATTAGAAAGAGTTAAGGTGTAACGAGGAGCTTATAACTATGCAAATCCAAGATAAGAAAAAATAAGATTCTTAGCTACTCAGGAAGATGTATAAGAATGAAATGGTGATGAGAAAGATAGATGGAAATGTAGAATTTGATCAAGTTATCCCTAGTAATCTCATTCAAAATCAAAGGGAATCATTAAAATCTATAAGGAGTGAGTGGTAAGCCTTTCAGAGAGAAAATAATCATGTCCTAACCAATAAAAGGACATAAAGTAGAGATTTGAACCACTGCATTGAGAATAGGTTAGTAAGATGTGAATAATAAGAACTAAAGTTTCTTCATCCTCAAGCACCCTTTCCAATCCCAAATCACTCCTCTTATTTTCCTAATATTCTCCAACTTGTAAAAATCCATAAAAAAAGATTGATTATATGAATGCCTCACTCACTTTTCCCCAAGATGAACTTGCTCTCCCTCATGAACCTTCTCCTATTCCCTTCCAAAATAAAACATTTTTTGAGTTTCCAAGACAAATTTTAAGCTTCTCTAATCTTTATTTCACCCCTAAAGTTCTAACACACCATCAAGAGGAGGGTCCTATGTCCAAGACCCCAAGTTGGAAGCAAGTAGTAAATTCATGAGGAAAGAAAGATGATCCATTCCTAGATCAATAAGTTGAAGCCAAAAAGGAAATTGTGCATATTCAAACATCATACACCTCTCCTTAAGAGCCCCAAACCTTCCTATCATTGAAGTATATATAAGATGGTATATAAAACAAGAGAGGCACCAAGATTCAAGTCAATTAATAAACCTATTCAAACCCCACCACTCCCTCCTCAATAACCTATACCTTTCCCATCATGAAATTAAATTCAAGAGAGATTTTAAATGAAGAAGGAGGTCCATGTTGAGAAAGTTGATTATCAAATAATATCAAGGTTTGATGGATTGGTTTGTGAATGGAGAGAGAAGAAGCATAAGCTCATTGATCATGACAGCCCAAATCCTATTTGTGAGATTAAACAACCCATCATTGAAGAATAACATGTTCTCTTGGAGGCTAATGAAGGTCAAGTTGTAGTTGTAAGTAAGAAAAATGAAGGATATGAAGAATACTCTTCAAGTGAACATGAAGAATAACTCATAAATAATACTACCCTTGGTGAAATAAAGGATAAATCAGTCTTTGGTAATAAATATGAAGGTGATCTTCATCAAGTAGTAGAAAAATTTGAGGGAGATAACATTATTGAAGATAAGCATAACCCAATTGAGGTGGTAATAGTTGTAACATAATCAAGTAGTCATCTCATTAAGATCATAGATGATTAAGAACAATAATTTTTATATCATCTTCATGAATTAGAGAAGTTGGATGCAATTGAGATATATTTGGACACCTTCTAAGATGCTTCAAGCAGCCTAGAAGAGGTAAGAGTCTGATTTGAGTTTTATCCTTTGAATAAAAGTGTTGGTCTTCCTTCTTATTGTAAAGAAGAGCTGATTATTTTGACAATGGAATAATCTCAAGGAAATGTTTACATAAAGATTCATCATGAAGAGGTTACAACTGGTCTTGATATAGAGGATCTCTTAATTGAGCAAGATGAAGTCTAGAGAAGGCTTGAAATAACCTCTAATGAGTATGAACCAATCACCTTTGAAGAGTAAAGTGTATTTGTATCAATGATTGATGACCTTCCAAGTAGTCACCATGAAGGTCATGATCACATGATAGCATTTAGAAGGTGATGGAGACACACCATGAAGAGGACAATCATACACATCATGCCTTCTTAAACCAACATGAAGAGTTCCAAGTGATATGCGGCAATAGTATTTGGTGATTTGTAATGAGTTTAAGGCTATTCAAAGGTCTATATCTCTTTTTGAAAAAATTTAAGATGTTTTTGAAGCTACTATCTTACTTGAAGATCAATTTGAGAGTTACCAAGAAGCTATAAAAGATCAAAAACATCATTTTATGGAATCTCTTGAAGATAAAGATAATATTTTCCCTATGAGTCAAGAAGTAGTCATGTTTGACGCAAGTTCAAACATCAAGAAGCATCATCATAAGAGTCTTGGGATACAATATGAGTATATTTTCATTAGAAACATGTTTTATATTGACAATTCACATGAGAGTATACCAAATGAGTGGGAAAGCAAGAAGACTACTCCACCAAGCATCATGTCAAAGGAATAACTTGCTCTACATCATTGCCTATCTCATGGAATAAGAGTTTGTAGAAATTTTCCTTTTGAATGAAGAGGAAAATGTCATAAGGTTATTTATTGTCAGTAGTGTTCTTGTGCTATGTTTTCTCTAAGTGATTAGTAACATAGGTGTGTGTGTGTGTGTGTCTTGATTTGGTATGTTTTCTTCTTGTTTTGTTGTATTGGTTAAGGTAGTTAATTGTCTCAGTTATTTCAATGCAGTTGAATTCAAGTGTCATGGTCAATTCAAGTCTGATATTGAGTTAGATATGACTCCATACCCAATGGATGGACTAGGCAATCAAGATAATGAGCATAATAGGCATGTAATCCTAGGAGGTCACCAAAGATGTTAGAAAATTTTGGCTACCATAGGTGAGTCTCATCAAAAACTTGCTATTTAACTCATTTTAGCTTTGTTGATAGCCATTGAGGGTTTTCAAATAGCCTTTTAAGTTGGTCTCCCTTTTGTGTTTAGCTAAGTTTAAGGTTCTTTTGGAAAAGTTAAGGTAAAGTTATTTATAGGTTGTTTAAGCCTTCTAGTGAATTTTTATTTTACAAGTCATTGAGGATAATATGAAGGGAGGTATTTTGTGAGTTCTTAAAATGTTTTATAGGGTCCTTTGATGTCTTATAGGTTTCATGATATCTCCAAAGCTAATGAATCATTTTGAACCTTCTCTATATGCCACTAACATCTATAAACTTGTCAAAGACCTTGTTGAAACCCAAAAATGTGGAAATAACATATAAATTTAATTTAAAATGACTTGTGAGAAGGTTTAAAATGTGAAGTTGGTAGGCACATGTCATTATATGTCAGTTTCAAATGAGAAGAAGTAGTTACAAGATGTTTTCAACGTCAAAGGGAGGGTAGTCATTCAATTGTACAGATATTGAGGGATCATCTTCAGGTTGAAATATTTAAAAATACGTATCTTCATCTTCCCTAGGTCAAATCCATGCTCAATAAGCTTTCACAGGTCTAAGGAAGGTAGAAAACACTCCCATTTTCCCATTGAGCTCTTAACAAGCTCACAATGCCCAGTTTTAGATGCTTGGTATAGATAAGAGAGAAAAGGTTAGGTAAAAATATCTTGTCCAAATATGTGGGCCCTAATGAACTTGAATTTAAATTAATTGGTCAAGATTTTTATAGAATATGCTTTATGAACAAACACTAAGAAGGTAGGGTGATTTAAAACCCTATAAAAAACCCACTAGCCCAATTTCACCATTAAAATAGTAGTTTGAAACTCATTAGAAGAATGAATGAAATTTGGGAAGATATATGGGTTATTTTTATCCATACATATGATATTTAAATTTTTTATTGGCACGTGTGAGCTCAAGGACGTAAGAAATATCCATTTATGGTAAGTTATAAGTAAAAGAAAGAGGTTGTAGGCTAGGTTTTTGTTTGTTTTAAACATATTAAAATATTATATATTATTAAATACACCTATATCATTCCATAAATATTATTAATATCCTTTTAAATTATTTCTTAACAACCAAGTAGGCTAAAACATGAAGGAATACTAGTTTTGAACTAAGTTGTAAACTTTAGTAGATTACAGGTAGAATCCTAGCACATGAGAGGCTCCAATACATGAAATAAATTATAGGTAGAATGTTTTTTAATTTTTTTCCTATTTAATCTCATTAATACCTTATAATTAAAATTTATTATATCAAAAACAATTGGAATATCATGTTATCATATGTACCAAGGGGCTGTGTGTAGCTTGCACTAGTTGGAGGTCAACATGTAATGAGTTATGAACCATCAAGAAACCAATGTGGGAGTTGGTTTAATATATTTTAAATGATTTAATAAGCCTAATATAATATATCCAATAATTAATGTCCTTAATACCATATTATCCAATTAAACCCTAATGATCCCAAATTTTAGACTATGTATAAATATACCTATACAAAAGTGAACTAAAAGGAGCGAAAACTTGCATTATCAATAGAGTATGAAGATATTAACCTCATAATAATTGTTTTGAGGTAATATATAGGTGTTTTTAGGGAAAATATGATCAAATATTTATTTATTGAGATATTATAATGATAAAATGTAGACCTACAGGTCTGTAGACATGTAGGTCTTCATTTCTAAGAAAATTACTTAGGGTGAAACTATGAGATCTAAAGGTCAAATGAAGTGTGAAAATATGATAATAATATGATGTCATATAATTAGGGCCAATAATTCAAATCCTAAGGATAATAACTATGTAAGATAATTACTCTCAATGACTGGTAGAATATGAGATCCCAAAGAAGCTACATGTCTATAAGAAGGCATAATTGGGGGAAAAGACACATGTGATGTTGATGAGAGTATATATGAATAATTTAAGACCATAAAATTCATTAATAAGGTTTTATAATGTTATTAATTAAATTACCCTTGTAAATAGGTCTTAAGAGACATGATATGAATGGCCTAGATGATAAAATGCAAACCTATAGGCCTAATTGCGACATATAGGTGTATTTTAAAAGTGTGAGGATAATTTGTAAATTTTTATTTGAAAATGAGTTTTATTATTATTATGAAATACATGAATATTAATATCTATATTTTACACAAGTATTTTATCCTTGTAAAGTTTAAGACAAACTCCAAACTAGGCCATTAGGGTCAGACTAGCCTAATGTCCTACAAACCTTCAAGGTATGGAAATCAATTAAAAAACATTTTGGGGATTAAATTAATATTAGATACCATTTAAAAAAATGTAATATATTTTTTAATACCTATTTAAATCCTATATAACTACAAAAATTCACTCTAAAGGTTTCAATCCAAAAAATCTCTCTCATCCTCACACATAGTCCTACAAGATCGAGAGGCTACTATTTTTTGATTAGAATCTCCATGGAGGATGTGCATGGTGTAAAATGGATGTTTTAAATTTTTTTTGTGGGTTTTAATGCTTAAAATTAATGTAATTGGTTTTATGATCAAGACACTATGCCTTATGAATAATGCGTAAGAGCTAAGACCACCCTAAAACCCCATTTTACATTATGAAAAACTCGAGAAGTCTTAGTTTTGTACTTGGATGTTGAAGTATAATTTTAATGGGAAATGAATATATTAGAAATGTAAGGGAACCCATTTTTTATATAAATTTGTTTCATTGGTCTAGGGATTTAGGCCTTCATCTTTATGAATCATTGTTAAGACGATTGGCCACTTTAAACCCTTCTTGAACCCTGCTAGGACCCGATGGAGGAATTTGGATTCCTAATTACTCCAAATGACATTTAATGGAATAAAAATAATTTAATGACCTACATAAACATAATATAACATTAAATAACTATCACTTGGCATGTGTGGGAGAAATGTACAAATATTTGGCCTAAAGGATTGCATATTGGAGCTAGTTTATGAGGTTTTGAAGCCTATAAGATTTCCTACCCATTTTTAGAGTGTTATTAAGCCAAGATAGAGGTATTTTGTAACTTCATAATACATATAATTGGTATTAATAATGATAATACACTTTTCAAGTGGATAAATAGGTCTTAAGAACTATGGGTGATCCATCTTACACCAATAGAGTGAATTATAAGTTCTTGACAACATGAACACATGTGAAACTCAATTCTCATCCTCGTCCAAGTTGAAAAGAACATGGATTTTGACTAGGATGTCATTGGAGAGATCAAAGAATCTTGATAAATAATTACAAGTGTGAAACATAATCTTATAACTCCTCTTTGGCCAAGAATATGTAGTTTTCAATAAGGTTGATGAGTCATCTAGAGAGTTAAAGAGTCTCTTCTACACATTTCATATAGAATCTAATCATCAATAAACCAACATATTCCAAGCATATAGATAAAACTAATAATATATTCTCCTCTTGATATATAGATAACTTTGATGGAGTGACACTTATCATTGGAGTTACTCCCCCACCCCCACCCCGCCCCAACCACCCCCACCCCCCCCCCCCCCCCCTGCCCCTCTCTCTCCCTCCCTCCCTCCCTCCTATATATACAACCTTGAATGGCTTGTTATGGATACTCCACCTAAGTATGGAAAATACCTACTAATTTGTATTCATTTAATCAATAATACTAATGTTTTGACCTCTTTATATGATTTTACTTAGTGTGTATGAATAGATAGCTGATCTTGTTAAGTGATTTCTTAGTCTTTCTTGACATGTCCTATTCTAACACCTATATGTAGTTTGAAAGCTTCTCTTGTAGGTCATGTGAAGTGTTCAAATAAAGTTTAAGTGTTTAATTTTTTACCTATTCATTAGTGTAATTTTAGACCTCTTAATTAGTCCTCTTATCCTAATCATCTATCACAACATCGACATTGAAATTTTGATGTAAGAGATTAAGAATGGGAGTAGTGTGTGTTCAGATTAGTCTCATGGTTTACATGTATAGATGTAATTAGTTGGTAGTGATCAATTAGTTTGCTATATCACCTCCTTATTTAGATTAATTTCAATTCTCTTACCCTTTTCCTTTCCAATAAATATGTCTATTAGTAGTTTTAAGGTGATAACATCAAGGGAGCTAACCCTATCTAGAGATACACCTCATTTATTAGGCCACCCATAGCCTAAAGGTATGTCCATGCTATCACTTAAGTGAGGAGGCTTGAACAACCTCCTGAAGGGTTTAAATTTTGTTGATAACAACTTTTATATTCAAATATAGTTAAAACATGGTTAAAATGCAAAGTTAAAAAAAAATGGATGTGGATAAGAATCCAAGATTACTCCAAGAAATCCCTACATAACACTCAAGATCAATTTAAAAAATATGATAGCTCTGATACCATTTTATAATATTTACCAATAATTGAATTAAACATTCAATAAATAATAAAAATTAAGGAATAATATTACCTTGAAATGAGCACAAATCACAAAGCTGAGACAAACGTGATAAGTGGGGAAACCATCATTCATAGAAAACCCCAAAATCTATTAGAATTTATGCAACAAGAATCACTCCAAGTAAAATAACATGAATAGTTTATAAGAAATAGAGAATGGATTTATACCAAAGAGCATCATAAGAATGCAAGAGGAATAATAGAATAGTAGAGCATGAACATGAAGAAAGAGGAAGATAAGAGCTCAATAAATATAGATAGAGGGAATAAAGAGTTACAAGTGCAAGCTCCAACATGTGTGCCATGTGTCCCTAATCCTCTTACAAGTGGGAATGGTGTGTGTCCCATGTGGTGAGAGAGGAGTTACATGTAAGTAATTCCAAATCTAATAAGTGGACTAAAGAGGTAAGTGACACCTCAAAAGGCTAGAATAAAGTGCATTTATAAATAGAATAAATACACACACACATAAGACTTAGGAAAAGCCTATAATACTATAAAAAGGACCCAAATTAAGATTATTTATCCAATATTTTTAGTAAATGAGATGTGGTTGATGGATTTAAATATTTAAGGCTAGTAGCTTTATCCCTAGGGTGTAATTTTATTTGTGTTGACTATGAAATGAAACTATGCACTAAGGAACTATGTGAAACTGATTGTAGATGTATTTAATATTACTATAAATATGAAATCATGTGTTGTATCTATGTCTATACTCTCATCTTAGAAAACCCATATTAAGGTCTTATACATATATATGATTCATAAAATTGGGATAAAAGGTAAAGGGTTGAGTCAAGATGGCCATATAAACCCCTTGTAATTGGGTGCTTCCTACATAACCAATACTCTGAATAGGGCCTTAGATTACATATAAGTCTCCCCTTACTCTTTGTGTGTGACTAGACCATATGCATTGTGAATCTAAATTTTCTCTCACCTAGACCCTCCTTTGGTCCAAGCATGTAATACTAATATAAACTTCAGATATAGAACATACATGTAATGAGCTTACCATGATTTGATTTCATTCAATTATGAGTGTCAGACAAGTAAGCTATAGATATAAATGTCTTTAAGAGATTTATAGATATAAGACTTATAATTTTATTCAAAATTTTTTTGGCATGTAAGACGACTTGACAAGGAATAAATGGCCATAAAAAGAGACATAAATGAAACATGAATCAAAATAAGGACCATAAAAGATGTTGGGATAAGACTAGGATTTATGAAAAAAAGTGCAAGTGTGTTTGTCCATAAAGATCAGTTTTGCTTTAAAAATAAGAAAATGATAATATTAAATATGTAATGGATAAGGGATCCATGTGACTCACATAAGTATTTTAAATAAAATAATAACATTTATTAAATCTAAATGAAAACATTAATGCATAAAGATAAGAGGAAGAGACATAGGACAAATACAATATGTACCAATAGAGTCTTATTTAATATTAGTAAATTATATAAAGTCACAAAAAGACATAGTACATGTGTTTATTAACCAAATTTGTGTGTATACATTTTCCCCCAATTTGTTCTAGTAATGCAATGAAATGAAACTATTAAAGTAAAAAGAAGAAAAGTGATCCCCAGGCTTACTTATGTCACACATGATTGATTATAAGTGGAGATGTGATGGGTACATTATAGTCAACCCATGTGGAGATAATATTATCTCTAATATTATTCTTTTATGAGACATAAAAATGAAAAAATCTTGAGCAACTACTTATGGTGATGAACCCTAATGTTGAGTCCATGTGTATAATTTGAGTAAATTAGTTTGGTATAAAGAGCCAAGTTGAGCTTACCCAAAATATTTATTATTTATATATGTTCTTATAATTCAAAACACTATCTAACTTCAGTCCCACACAACTCAATATACTAGGTAATAGTGCAAAAATTGAATCAACCATTACATATGTCTATAAGATTCATTTTGATGTGAAATTGGTGGATATTTGGTGCAAAACTAATTTAGATATGATTTAAACTAAGTCTAGTGTAAAAAATGTAGATAATGACATGACTTTCAAATCCTTTGATAGAATCTAGCATAAAAATTGATAAATGATAGGATATACCATGCACTTATCCCTAATCTAGTAACTGAGCATATTGAGTCATAAATTTTGAGTAAGAAGTCTAAATTCCAAGAAATAATTTTGTATCTACGTGGATATATGTTGTGCACATGACCAAATTATCATAGTCTACATAAAATTGAGTCAAATCGTGCCAAATGTGACCATATGCTATGCACATGACCCTAATTCTAGTGATTTGTATAAATATCTACCAAATCTGAGTAAATCTATAGTTTACTAAATAAAAAAAATTATAGTAATTGTGATAAAATATGAAATAACTATTTATATGTGAATTTTTATGATGTCACATTGTTTTAGACAATAAGACATTCGTGTTATTATCTATGGGGTACAAACTTGTCTAAATACAAATAATGTGGGTAAATTTTGAGATCAACTAAGCATGTTTTGAGTATATTTTATCAAACTCTGTATAACCTGTGTCATACTATGAAAAAACTATATATAATCTAAGGATAAGCTATATCAATCTTGCATAATCTAAGTGAAGTTGTAATGTACTAAGTAAAATATATATAATTGAAGCATAGTTTGAGCAAAATTGAAGTATACTAAGTTGAAGTATAATTTGAGTCTAAATATGATATGTAATGAATATATACAGAGTTAATTACCCCATATTTATTAAATTTGTGGAAATAGTACCTATGTATGCCCCTCTTTTAGTGAGAGCTATGAAACTAATGTAAATAGATTGAACCAAAAATAATAACTTATGTATATATGATTTTTGACTTAGTTTGTAAATTTTTAATGTTTATTTCTAATTATTTGTTATCAATAAAACATTTTATTAAATTTGGAATGATATTGAGTAGCTATAACAATCAATGAACTTGATATATAAAAACAAAGTATGAGATAACAACATATTAAAAAAACTTTAAGTGAGATTGAAACATAGGTGTATACATAATATTTTCACATTATCATTTATTATTGTTTTCTCTTGTACCAAATTATCGAGCATCAATCTCCCTAAGTGCACATATTAAAGGGTGCACTGGGAAAGGTTTTGGTAGTATTTTTTTGGTTTGTAAGAGATGTTTGTATTTATTCATGATCATATCCTTTATACTACCATTATAGATTCCTCACACTGCCCTACTACTTACCTCTTACCATCTTATTTCATCCAATTATGTCAGTTTCCCTATATCCTATGGCATCAATCAAGCTAATACCATTTGTTTAGTGTAATTTCCCTTCTTGTACTATATCAACCATCTAAATGTAATTTTGATCTTATTTTATGACATTTTTACTATATAGACCTAATTGACATTGTTCTGTGTTAGCTAACTTCTCTTAACTGTGTTGATCAGGCTAATACATTCAACTTAGTGCTTGAGATTGGTTTTGGGTATTATATCAATAAATATAGGGGTAATATTTCATTACAACCATATCATATACACTCTATTCACTCTTATTTCACTCACACTTCTACCTTAAGTCATATTTTAAGGCATTTTTGGTCTAAAACTTTATCTTAAGAAGCTTATTTTATCATAGTATTTAGAGTTTAATAAAAGGAGTTGAACTAAGGAGGTTCCATAGTATTTGGAGTCACAAACTAAGGATATATAGGTATTTTTATTATATTTGAAGTATTCAACCCACATCACATATTAAAAATCTCCACTTGATCTAAGGATTAGATTAAGGCTTGCATGGTCCACTCTAAGGTAAGTGTTTCTAACCCTATACTCTTTCCTTTATTTACTTAATAGTTAGATGTTGCTTATTTCTTAGTGAATGAATGTGTATCATTTTCAAGGTTAACTTAGTACGTGATACTGGTGTGTCTATAACATTGCTAACTGAACATATTCCATTTTAGGTTTTTGAGACCCTTATTTGGTTGACCATGGCACCTTACTAATTAATATCATTTTCAACCATTTCCCTCTTAGTTTGGTTTACTTTAATTTCATACCTACTATTATTTCTTATGTGAAATCATTTATTTCCATAGAGGTATAGTGAGAGATATTTCCTTGTGTCATAGGCTTAGGATTTTAATATTTTCCTCTTGTCATTTGAAATATAAGCAACTCTATTCTATGTTTATGGATTTATTTGGTCATTACTTGAAGTGATTAAGCATCATGGAATATATTTGATAATTCTCATCTAAGCCTGATTCTATTGAGATATGATAGTGTAATATTTATTGCTCTCACCTTACTTGTCCATATGATTATATGTATGCTCATCATGCTTACCACCTAGTCACTCCAAGACCATTTTGATCTAAAACAACCCTTTGGAGAGAGTATGGCCTTCCTTCAGTTCACCGAGCCCTTATAAGCCTTTCATCACCCTACATATCCATTTTTGACTCTTTTCAAAACCCTATGGGCACTTTTGTGGCCTAGGCTACTTGTTTTCCTACTGTCTCGTGGTCTAGGCCACATATTTCCTAGTTCCACCCATTTTTTCTCCTATCTATTGCACAATGGTAAAATAGGATAGTTTTGTATTTGCCCACCCATTTTAAACCCTATTTACATAACTTACTCTCTTCTACACACTAATTGATTCTTCAACTCTCTTGAACTTTCCTCCTAAAAATTCATAGGTTCATTAGTTATTCAACCTAGATTGACTCACTTCTCAGTTGTTCCTCATTTTTCTACCTTGGCTCATATGTTGTATTAGTTAGCATTGAACCTAATTTGTGCACTTGGATTGGTTCTCAAATCTCTTCCTTTTCCATACCTCTCTCTCTCTCTCTCTCAGATTTTTAAACATCATATTGGATATATCTCATATTGTAGCTCATTCTTCCTTTGATTGGATCAAACTTGGACTCTCAATTAGTGGTTTATTATTGAGAAGGATATGATGGCACTTTGATTCAAAAGTGACATCATTAACTTTTTTATTTGTATTATTATTTCTAGAGTTTAGAGATTATATTCTAGGTTAATCTTCATTTTGAATAATCATTTAGAATAGAATCTAAAATTCATTCACATTTTATTTTGAAAACATCTTTATAGATAAAATGATCTTTCATTTCCTTGGTTGGCATGGTTCTAAATCTCTATGTATCTTTGAAATAATTTACTTATTTATATAATTTTAATTTCTTATCTAAATCACATTATTTCTTTACTTAATTTTATTACATAGATATGGTTAGATCATTTCCAGATACCTATTTTTCTTTGAGCTTGATCATTCTAGCCATAACATGGTTATGTAATTTCATCTTTGGCATAGTAAAAGATGAAAACTAGATAACTACCTTATATGTGGCTTCCTATGTCCATCCTCCCAATAGGTGTTTTATTCTTACCCCTTAGCCAAAACCTAGTGGCTCATTTATATTATTGGATATACATCCTGGTATGCCTATTGGAATATTTTATAATATTTCATTATAGTTCTATCTTATTTAGAGCTCTCCTAGATGATTTCTTGATGTTAGCTACAGGGCTTTGTTTTCAGCTATGTTTTAGCTCCCATCTATTTGTTTGAAATTGAATTGGTTTTGTGTCTTCCTATCCATTAGTTATACAATAGTTTGTTTCATTTTTTGATTTACTAGTTGTTCATGTTTCATTTCACCCATCACAGTTCTCCCATCTTTGGGATGCCATTCTCTCCACCTTTAAGGGGAAGTTCCTGATCCCATTCTCTAGTAAATTGAGATTACAATGGAAATGCATAGAGAATATATGATATGAGATGTATCCATGCTCTAATTAAGTGATTATGACCTTATGTTCTAGACAGAACAAGATTTACAAGTATATCACCTACAAACTTGCTTCCTTTTCATCAATCTGAGTTTTACTAGTTTAGGGATGCCTCCGCATGAATTCATACCACTCTAAATTTACATGAAAGGGTTGAATATGACCCCATTTCATGTTTGATGCCTAAATAAATGCATGCATGTTATCATCAATATTTTATACATACATCTTCATGTGAGTGTCAAGCACCATTATTACCATAAGAGTAGGTGGTTTGTTGTCTCTAGAGACAAAACCATCACCCATTCATGTTTGAATGACTCTTCCAATTCATGTTTGAGTTCCCAACCCCATTCCATGTGTGATCATATATAATGGGAACACCCCATCATCTCCATTAAGAGACACATATGCTTAGATCTAGTGCACTATCCATGTCATGCAAAGCCTTCCCATCCTCTTATTCATTCCTTTAGGGTATTAAATAATTACACTAATTTCAACTGCCATTTATGGACTAAGGATCCATGGGTTGACTATTAAGATCATCAACATCCTTGGGTGGACCCTCATCTCACCATGCTTAGATGCCACCATGAGGATTTGGGTCATCATGATGTCTCCCCCAATTATGTTGCATCACCTTATTGTGCCCATGTAAAACAATACCTTTCTCATGGCCATTTTACACCATGTGTTTGGTAGGATAACCATTATATTCACTACCCACCTTAGGATGTACCTTGACATCCCCTCCAACACACCTAAGATCTTAATAACCCCTAATTTATAGGTATCATCATGGTGCACATGAGCCTCCTTAGTAATATCATCACCAAAAAACCATCAAATGTGCTTATGAGGATCTATGTAGGAGTCCTTTAGCCCCTTGGGTGTGCACTATTACCCTTTCCACTATGATCCCTAAAATTCTCAAGTTTAACATAAGTTAGGATGCTAGTCTCGCTAAGCATATCTTGATGTTCATGATGTTTTGTATGGATTGGAAGCATGACAAAGGCATGGTGTTGAAAATATTTTCTCACACCCTATGAGTCAAGGCAATGGTATAGTTATATAATATACCATCAAATTCCATGTCTATTTTCTTGGCCTTGGTGGATGATTTCATATAATAATTTGATATATAGACATTTCAACCTTAGATTATAATTGTTTAATTTCATGGCCTAGTCCAAGTGTGAGTCAAGATTTGATATTACACATAAATGGCATTCAACAATCCACACATACAATAAAAGGTTCATAGATGATCAAATTTACAATATGTTCACTTGAGCATTGAGACAAGAGGTTCATCTTGAGGTCTTCATGTATGAGTCAACCTATTATCATAACTCTATTAACAAGTGTTTGAAGATTGAAGTAATTTATGTGCATATAGGAATTATCCCCATCTCTACTCAAAATTCATCCTTCTCTTATGATTGTAATGTAATGTGACTAGTGATGGTGTCACTAATTATTAATAGCATAAGAAAGAGAGAGGATGGCCATGAAATCAACACTCTAAGTAAGAGGCCAACTAAAAAGAGTGTAGGAGGGTAGTGGGTGTCATATATTTATGATCCCACAAAGTTTTTTAAGTTTCACCAAATAAAGGGCCATTCACATAAGAAAAGTATTTCCCAAAAATATGGTGCTAATCCCAACTAGAATTTGGATGTTTTACTAACCATGACAAAGAAAAGACGAAGAATAAATCCAAGGCTAAGGACAATCACTCTACTTCTCACTCTTCTACCTCTTATGATTTATCTTCCTTAGCTAACCCAAGAGGGAATGAAATGTGAAATAATATTAAGGTTGTTTCTATTGAGATAACCTATATTGGTTATGAGTGATTTGTCAACACACACTTGGGTTGGGAGATTGACCCATTAGAGATACTAGAGGATTTGGTCTCATGGGTCCACCCATGGGGATAGGGAATCCCAAAGTCATGTTTGAATTTTATCATAACATCCCTACCTAGGCTAGGCAATTCCCTTAATGGTGCCTCTCTACTAGGATCTCCATCTGGGATCTTCTCTACCTTTACTATAATAAAAAGGGCCTCATATTCTCTAAGATTGGTCTCTTTATCGACGTGCCACTATAGGATAATGTTGAGGTGTTCTTTAAAATAGACATCCTTGATCACCCTTGCCTACCTAACTTTTACTTTGATCTAACATTCTTGTCATATCCTTATATTTTGGTAAAAATGGATATATTCCAACTCTATATTGAGACATCAATTGATGATTTACACATAAGGAGATGCATAATTATTGAAAGTATCACATTGAAAAATATGCCTTTGTGGGTGTTCAAAGATTTAGGTATTAGTCATAAGAATCTTCACAACTCTTATCTAAATTATGTTGATTTTAACAATGACATGGTATCATTGGTGTGTAATGTGAAGCTTCAGGTCAAGTTTAGACACAAGATAGTTAAGATTAAATTCAATGTGTCAAACTTAGATCTCTTATACAAATTGATCTTTGGCCATCCCTAAACTATTTCAATGTAGGCCAATGTATCAACAACATTTCATATGGTCTATATGTCTATTAAGGTGATGTTACATTCCCTAGAGGTTGACCTAAATCCATAAGCATGGATATGTGCTAAGATAAATCCATTTGTCATGACTTTATTCATATCCTTTTAGGGATATGCTGGTTCACCTAAGACACATGCTGATGAATCTTGATTTCTCAAGAATGAATGGTTTGATATTGTTGACTATTGATCAATTTTCATTCATCCTACACCTATTACATGCTACTCATCACCCCTTCCTTTTTCAAGAATCAAGGTTGATCTGTGTTCTTGTGAGACATATTTCAATATGTCTCCATGACTATCGATCCTCTTCCATCATCATGACTTCCTCATCATAGCATTAAAACTCTTAATGTCTCCCTCATGTTGTTACTCAATTTTGTACCCTTGGAGAGGTATATCAAGCCTTCTACAAATTGAGTGAAATATGGGATTATCTCTAAGCTTGTGGGTTTTCTATAGTAGAGCTAAACCTCTAGATTAAATGGCTAGGTCCCTTGGTTTGTATATTGAAGCTCATCACCTAAACTACTAGCTCATTTGGATGAAAATGGAGAGAGATAACATAAAGTAAATCTATCCTAACAAGGATATGCACCAATTATAACCTAACAACTACCAACCAACTATAAATACACTATAAACACAAGCCTAATCTACACATACACTAATCTAAATCTAACCCTTGCATTAGTATTTCTCTTGGAGGTTTGTGAAGGAATATTAAACTAGGAGGAATAAACAAAATGTCATGACTTGACACTAGTGAGGAGGCACCTAACTAAACTCATGAAAAACTTCAAGATACCTTCAACAGAATTTCAAAGCTAAATATGAATGCAAACAAGGACACCTATAATATATCACTTAACAAGATCAAATAATTAACAAACAGATTGAAAAAAATCATGGATAAGGTAAAATAAATCATTCTTTATTAATGAAAGACTACAAATGAGTAGGGCTTCACCATACTCAGATGGAGAAGAGAAGAGAAGGGTGTAGGAGAGAGAAGGTAGACAAGTGTCATGTTAGTTAAAATAAATATAGGAGTTATGGCAATAACTCAATAGGTCCTAGATGACATGTGGATCTCCTCTGAATATTCTACATATCTCCAAGTGGTGTGGGAGTTGAAGAGTTTGTTTGACACCTTGACTAGCTTCTTAAAACTTCCCTTTGTCTTGGCATGTTAAAGGAAAGGTGTCATTATTGATGATAAAATAAGTTTATTATACCTCATATATCTACTCTTAACACCTCTCAATTGACCCAAATAGGTTCTATTTGACACATCATCTCTTTCTCTTGTAAGGTGTCTAGAGGAATTTTCATCTCCATAGGCCTATTTTGCACACAAGTGTCAAAACTTGGTTTCTTATTCTTAAGCTTGAAAAAAATTCATGGATGGTCTATTAATACCATATTATACCTAAAATAATCAATTTTGAGGTCTCAAACTTGCCCCAACAAGTCATTTTCTACTAAAATCCCCAATTAGGCCTCATTCCTTGTAGCCTTAAAATGATACAAACCTCTTTTTGTGGAGAAAATTACAAAAGGTGTTGAGAATATGAGGTAATATTATAGTACCTATTGTGTCCTTACAAATATAATTTCAATTTCATGCTCTGAGAGTGAGTGAAGATATTTCTTTTTGCCCTTTCTCTCTCCTAACTAGGCCTCAATTTGGACACCCTACCAAGAGAGTGGAAAATGATTCTCTAGGATCCCCACAAATGAAAAACCCCAAATATGTGTGTGACATGTTTTTAAAACATTCTCCCCATCATCCATGCCAAATTTGAACTTCTTACTCATTGTACAGACCTATAAAATAGCAAAAATTAGTCATTTTAGCCCTAAGCCATACTGTTTGGTAAAATACTATACCATCCAATTACATGGGGTGATGATCAAGCCATTATTTAACACATTATGGCTGGTTTTGAAGTTTTTTGATTCATCTCGAAGCATGAAAATTGATTTCTCTCTCATCATGTCCTTATAGCTCTCTTAGGTAGCCTGAAAGTGCTTCAACTTCTTAAGGATGATTCATAAATCTTAGGGCCTAAATATTCCAAAAAATTCCACAATATGGAATTATAACAAGTTTGATAGATTCCCATAGGATCTTAATGTCTCAAGTAGCATGTGTGATCTATACCAAGCATGAGAATTTGGCCTCTTAGGTTAGAAACAAGCACTTTATGAGGTCTAGGTAACATTTTAGTCTATGGGTACATGTTTTTGAGTTGTTTTGAGATATAATGACCTTAATAAGGCCTATGACATTTATATTGACATATTTTAATATCTCACTTATAACAATCTTTCATTAAAATCTCTTACACCCCACCAGCCTAGACTTAGGCTTTGTAGGCCAAGCTACTTGACTTACCCTAACTCATTATTTTCTCCCATTTACACTCACTATCAGGGTGTTGAGACTTCATGGAATAAATTTATAGGTTATTAAACATACTCTAATTATATAAAATTTATCAACCTACTCTAATAAACCATCTCATCTGGCCAAATAAGTCTATGTAGGCACCTAATATTGTACATGGTCTGAACAGGGTATGTCCTGATTGTGCTTCAATTTGTGATGGGTCTACGAGATCTCATGAGAAAATGTAATTACTTTGAGATCATATTAAAACACTTTATTTCTTCAATAACTCTCTATAGTATCTCCTCAAATAATAAATAATTAAAGAATGATTAGGTAGGACTGTGTGTATATTTACGACTTTGCTAATAGGTTTTCAATGTTTTTCATCTTAAATCCTACGTTTGATTTATTGATAAAAAAATTTCATCATCCTATAATAATATTCAAACATTTAAATTTCTATCCTTTAGATATATATGCAGTCTTTAAACTCTTCATACAAGAACAAACTTCTCAATATTGAAAATATGCCTGACTGTGTGTATATAATGTGTAGGTGGGGCATTTACTGGTTGTCATATACTCAAGTGGGTCAGAGGGTGATGTGAGGATATATCATAACCATTTTTCCATCATCCAACCCCACATAAACCTTTCTCTCTTTAAATCAAACACCAATTTCTTAAAACACAAACCTATAGTAGAGACTATGTGTGACTGTGTATAGGTGTATTAGACTTATGACCCTTATTGTTCTGCTCTCCAATTTGGTCTCTTTTATACTCAAATTTTGTGATCTCAATAAATTTATAACCATGATCTCATTTCAACATTTCTTACACTTTCACACAAATCATTGTTCTTAGATTTTAGGAGACCTTTAGTCACCTGGATAGACCTATAGGTTTCTAACTACCTGTACATAGTTATTTGATATGGTCTACAAATTAGTGTCTTAAGGGATTATTTCAAAATGAACCCTTAAAATTATATTTATGTTATTGAGATAGTTTAATACCTTATCCCAACACTTGAATTCTTTGTCTCTATCACCATTCACTGTTCAAGGCAAGTCTCAACAACCAACTAAGGTAGCTGTCTAAAAGGTGACTGTGTATGGATTTTCATGGCCTCACCATCTCTAAAAAGTTACAAATAACTCTTCCATTTTTTTTTATTTATTATATTAGAGACTTCCAATTCCTTAAAGTTTCCAATCCCATCAGAATTACTATTCAAATTTCATTCTCATAATTGGTTGTAGGTGTCAATATGGGAATTCTGAGTATGCAGTATGAGTTAGGCCTCTTCAACTAACCATGATAATTTGAAAGTGATTCAAATCATGAAAAAATTACATCACTTCATTCTAATTTCAAATACTTCTCAGGGTCTCCTCAAACCTTATTTTTTCACTGCCTTCATAGTTAACACATATATATTTTTGTAGGTGTCTATTAGATATGTTAGCTTGTTTGCATTTATTTATCCTTAAATCTTGGAAAAATTCATAAATACATAAAATTTTGAACTTGAAACATCACCATAATTTTTTCATGCTTAGATAACTAACTCATAATCTTGACAACATTGGATTCACCTTGGAATTGTAAACACATAGGTTTGTAGGTGATGAGGACTACAACCCTTGTGCTTGCAACCTTGAAAAGTGAAACATGGCTAATATGGACTAAAATACCATGATAACCATTATATAAAATTATTAACATGAATTCAAAACTCTCAAACTTTTTGAAAACACATACTCACACATTCTCAACTCAACTGTTATGCAAACACAAAAAACATAGTCCATAAATTATGAATGAAGATATGACCAATTGGAACCTATATAGACTATCTATTTGATAAAGAGACCATAAATGGATTTATATGGTATTATAATATAATATATAAACTCTCAATTTAATTTGACAACTTGGAGAACTCATAAACACAAAAAATTAATAGTCACTTGTAAACTACTCACAAGAGAGACTTTTCATGCTAAAAAGACATCCACACATGCCACCATGATGAATGGTGTGTGAGGAATATACATACATATTATAACAAACTTAAACTAGTTTCATGTATCCATAAATTCACATTTTTCATTGGAGTCACTTTGAACTCAGCCTGTGGGGTTTTAAGCTATCAAAAAACAGTATGGGCTCTTAGCGATTGTTCATAAATATAAGAGAAACAATCCAATGAACAATTAAAAACATTGGAATATTATAGGGGTCCCAAATTTTTTCTAAAATATAAATCTCTAACTCTACTTGTATAGCCTATACCATTTTATTGAAATTTGCCTTCACTATCTTGTGAATGGAGTGATGCAGGGGAGAGAGAGAGATAAATTTATGCAACGTTTGGATCTTAAAATTCCTTTCAAGAATTTTTATGACTTTGTTTTGATTACTCTAATAGATGTGACAATTGAGTAACTAATCCAATATATTTTTAATATGTATGGTATGGATTTTTATCTTTTTGGACTTTGAAATATATCAATGTTAGCCAAAAATGACATTTATATGTATTTATAACACCTCAAAGACTACAAGTGAACCTTAAAAACTTCAAAAATTCATGAGATGTTGTTATAATATGTTTAAGACATAAAAGTACATTAATGAATCCATAACAACCTATGACACAACTTTATCATGACTTATTTCCTCATGACATGCTTAGACAAGAATATGACCAAAACATGAATTTACCTTAACTTCTCCAAACTAACCTTAAACAATGATAAAAAGGTTAAACAAAGAATTATATGGACCATATAAGAATGACATGAACACATGACAAGACCATGGAAAGTTTGAATTTGGAGGGGGTGGCCAAATTTGACTTGGGGTAAATTTTTGTCAACACCTCATAGAGACCCTTAGTTTTCAAATTTAGGTCTCAAGAGCCATGTCATGAAATGTAACTCATTTAAGGAGAGAAAAGCTTATAATAATCTCATGATGGTGTACTCTCTCACTCATTTGTGTTTAGAGATATTGATTTATGATGATTGACTTACCCTTGATATTCAAATAGTTGGGGTCATGACCACTTAGCTTGAGGGGTTGATTCTAGAACTTATTTATTCTTATTCCCACCCTTCTTATCCCTTGGGCCTCTATTTGGGGACTTTTTGTTCCTTTGAAGAGTAGACTGCAACTTAGCATGCTAAGTCATGGCCTAGGCCAGAAATTAGTATGTTAAGTTGTGGCCTACCTTTGAGGTAGTCTAAATGTAGTGCTTCTAAGATATGGCCTAGGCATCCAGTGCCTTGGAAAGCCCTAGGGATTATTAGAATGCCCCTTTTGGTGGTTGTTTATTGGTAGGCATGTCATCATTCATCAATTTCCATGAACTTTTTTTAGGGGTTTTTGCCCATTTTTTAAGTAATGATAATATTTATTTTCCTCCTTGATGTCATCTAGTGCCTATTTTTAGACCTTTTGGGTATCTTTGGCCATTTTGGCTTGTGCATTCCACTTTAGGTGATCTTGAGATAGAAGTCATTTATTTTGATTATTTTAGATAGTATTGTTATTGATGTCTCATAGTCTATTCTCTATTAACTCCCTCTTTCTCTTTCATCATGGTTTTTCTAGGTGTTGTCAGTTACTTGTCATAGTTGTTTGGGGACTTGATCTAGTATTCTATGACTAGTCTTCACTTTTCACAGGCTTTTTACCACCCCTCTTTGCCTCTTGTTGTGATTGGAGATTGATCTAATTCATATAAATGTATATTTTTTGCATTAATTTTATCCATAATTTAACTTGTTTATTTTGATTTATGTTGAGATAAACCTCCTATGGCTATATATTTCATCCTTGGCACCCATCATGGTGCCCCATTCTATGTTTATTCACACTAATGGTGATAGTCGAGCCAACTTAAGACTTACAGTTGTGTCTTGGACTATTTATGACCTTGGCTATGCATTATTTATAGTTAATTTCTTCCTTAACAATGAGACAAATAACATTATTGAGTATCACATGAATATTGAAGCCCTAGCTAACACTCATGTGCTAGGAGCACGTTATGTGTACTTGTTATACAACTCACTCTTAGTTGTGTCTTAGCTCAATAGAGTTTGGAAAGTCCTTAGCATTGAGTTACTCTCCCTCTTTGAGGAAGTACATGATTTTATCTCCTCTTTTGAGGACTTCCATATCTCCTACATCCCTCATTTAGAGAACACTATAATAGATGCTCTAGTAAATGCCATATTAAATTTCTTAGATTGATATAACTTTTTATCCCTTATTATGTAGGATCTAGAGCTAGAGTTGGATCATGCAGAGCTCATACTCTTACCCATTAGATTATGTCATTGATATTTCATCCATCACTACACTCATTACGTAAGTGTAGGTGGTGTTTTCTATTTTCATTTTATCTCTTTATTATTTTTTTGTTTTGGCTTCCAGGTATTGCACAACACTCCCTTCTCTATTAAACACTAATTATTTGTACCTTATACACATATGTAATCATGATAACTATCACCCTACTCCTCCCTGTGATCATAATTTTACTCATCATACCTACCACTTAGTCTCTAAGAGACCATTTTGATCTAAAACAACCCTTAGGAGAGAGTTTGGCCTTCCTACACTACACAACTCTTTTAGGCCTTTCTACACTATGCATATCCCTTCTCAAATCCTATTAGGACCATATGGTAAATTTTATAGCCTAGGCCACCTATTTTCCTAAAGTTTATTGTTTAGGCTAAAAATTTCCTAGATCTACCTATTTTTGTTCATGTCTATTGCATAATGGCAAAAAATAACTAGTTTTATCTTTTCTCACCCATTTGAAAACCTATTTAGTTATGGATCTACCCACAACTATACCTCTAATACACATTACCTAATTATTCATCTCACTTTGAGTTTCCTATTAGAAATAAATAGATTCACTATCTATTCAACCTAGATTGATTCATTTATTTCTTATTTGTTCTTGCTCTTACTTCCTTGTCTCATATGCTATATCAGCTAGCATTAGACCTAATTGGTGTACTTGGATTGGATCTCAGATATCCTTATTCTCTCTCTCTCTCTCTCTCTCTCTCTCTCTCTCTCTCTCTCTCTCTCTCTCTCTCTCTCTCTCTCTCTCTCTCTCTCTCTCTTTTTTAGATTTTTAAACATCAAAGTGGATATATCTCATCTCACACATTATTTTTCCTCTGATTAGATCAAACTTAAACTCTCAATTGGTGGTTTATTGCATTCTTATTGAACATGATCTAAAGACACTTTGATTGAAATTTGACATCATTAATTTATTTAGTTGTAATATTATTTATATATTTCAAATATTACATGACATTATTATCTTCATTTTGAATAATCATTTAGCATAGGTACTGAAATGCATTCACATTTCCTTTTGTAAACATCTTTCCTACTGAAATCATCTTTCATTTCTTATGTTTACACGCTTTTGAATCACTATTTATATCTAAAATTATTTGATTATTTAGATATTTTTACTCTCATGTTTGAATTGAATTATTTATTTAATTTAGCTTCACATAATTATGGTCATACTATTTAGAGATACCAACTTTTCTATGAGCTTAATCATACTAGCCCTAAACCTAGTTCTATAAATCCATCGTTGGCCTAGTACAAGCCAAAAACCAGATAGCCACCTTAGAGATCTAGTGGATTCATGTGTCCTTAATCCCATTAGGTGTTTTCTTATTAGCCCTATACAAAACCTTAGTGGCTTGTTTGGATTATATTAACACATATAGTTGTAGGTTAATCCTATCCTATTCAAACATTCTAACAAACCTATGCTAAATATTATTCTACCTTTGGTTTGATTAGATTCATATTTTTATTTCTTTTTTACACTTAGATATTTTTATGAACAAGTATATATTTTATAGCCTAATTATATTATCCAATTTAATATCTTTGTTTATCAACCTGTGAACATTTTTGACCAATCAGGTGTCATTCTATGTGTTTCCAAATTATATTAGCCAACCCTATAAAGTTTTATGTCATTTAAAAATGTGTCAAACTATATGATATAATTAATTTATACCCAACTACCATTTGTGCCACCTTTTTTACAAAATCTCAACTAGGCTAATAGAGTCTTTTTTTATAGACTCATTAATTGACTATATTGACTAACCTAATACCCTCAATTTCATATAGCTAATGTTTTCATAAAAAATTCATGACAACCATTGATAACAACTCCTCATGGTGTAATTATGATATACCATTTATCATGCTTAAGGATCCTATTTATACTCTTTTCATTTGAGATGATACCTCTAGTTAGAGTGAATATGGTCCTTTCCTTGATGCAAATCCTTATGAGGATGCTAATGATATCACATTTTACACTTTTGGCATTGATAAGGATCAACATGATGATTTTAGTTATGACCTTGATGATCCTTATTATCAGGGTGAAAATCCCAATGATATGAACTCAACCTTCCTCCATATGATCCTAATGATCCTTTCACTTATAGTTATGTTCCTATTCATGATGATCTTACTTGTCCAACCTTTCTCACTTCTCACATGATTGAAAATGGATATCATGATTCTCCTATCTATAATTATGATTATAATGGATTTGAAGACCCTAACATGATAGTGGATCTTCCCATTGATAATCTCTATTATTATTTTCACACATTTATCATTCGTAACTTAAAATCAAGAAATGATGAGCATGGTTTCATTGATGTCTACCCACTCTCTATCACACCCTTGGAAGGCCCTATAATAATCATTTATCAAACATAAACTGAAATTCAATCATTTTTTGTAAATTCATCAGTTTATGAGAAACACCTAACTCAAATGCTTATCTCATTTCACATTATAGGTGATCCTAATCCTTGATCTTATATGATCCTTAATAACTATCATATTTCTTCCTATCTACACAAATAAAAACCAAAATCACATTTTTTCAATGGTATCAACTAGCCCACTACCATTTAATTTCACTTAATGTTGGGTTTTTATTTATTAATAATGATTCAATCACTAAAGTGTAGTCCCAATGATCTAGCACATTGTCCCTTCATGCAAGACTGTGGTCTTACACGCTCACTAAAGCACTTAATAAGAGACCAGTTCCCATGGATTATGTTGTGCAGTAACTTATTAGTCATGTTTTTGAGTTCAAACTTATATATAATTAAAAGTTACATAGAAAAAGAGATACAATACTTTGTTCCTTATCTCATCAAGCTCAAAAATTATAATTAAATAGATAAATATCATGGATTTCAACGATTATTACGTAAGTTCTAAAATTAAAAGTTTGCATAGATTTCATATTAAGTTACAACTACAAGTACTCAATGTAAACCTACTATGGATGCGTAACTATTAATTAATTAGAATATGAACATCAAAATTGATTATAACATCTATAAATCTATATTATGTTTCAACAAAATGATATCCAAAATCTATCACTTTACAATGCTTTCATATAAGGGTATTTACACTTGGTTTTCCCTAACCAATTAGTTACATAATAAATGAGGAGTAATAGGCTAATGAAATCTCCATGAATTGAGAGTCATGATAGTCTATTAACTATTTTATCTTAAGGACTCGGGCCTTTATGTCCCCTATATACTTGTTCTATCTTAGATCTTTGCTTTTATGTGTCTATCTCTTTGTGTCCAAGTGCAAAACTCAGGATGGATAAGGTCTAAATGGCCCTTGAAAATCACTCCTTAACCATCTCCTACTTCTCATGCACTCTCAAAGTCTTTCACTACTATTCTAGGTCTTATGCTCTTGGGTTACTCATAGTTATATCTTTTCATTGATTAGGTCTTCTCGCACTAGCACTTCTATTTCCTTATCCTTTCATGCCTTACTGGTTCTACACCATGGTCCTATTGTACTAGACTAGCTCTATACCCCAGTATCTTTGAACTATACTCCTTTCACACCATGTTGTTTTTGTGCTAAAATACCAAAATACTTAGCCAAAATTTGGAGTCTAACATCACCCTACACTATGCTCTTATTCCATCTCAGACTAAGTCTCAGTTATGGTCTCTACTAGAAATTTAGGCCCCATTTGTTTAATCCACTTCTTGACATTGTCCCAATGTGACAATGTGTTGAGTAGTTTTGTAGTTATTTATTCAATTTCCATTTTACATTTATTCATCTCCTTAGGTTAGTTATAATTATCATTGGCCTTTTTGACCAATTCATCCAAGGATGTGTTGGCATCCTTCTTGACTTCTTCCAATGTTGAGACTTCATTGATAACCTATCCTTGAAGGGATGTAAAATTGGCATTCAATTGCTATAGATGCACATTTATTTTATCTTCCATATTTTTGACATCTTTGAATGTCTTTAAATTCTTGACATGGTCCTTTATTAAGAGGGTAACATCTACCATCTGTTGCCTCTAGGATTCCTCTATATGGAACTGAGCCTCCAAGATTTTATTTAGTCATGCCAATATTTCAAATATCCTATCCAAGATGAGGATGAATTCCCCCAATTTTTTAAGGGAATTCTCACACACTTCTACCACCTTAGTAAATTACTCTGCTAGTACCAATTCCTCATTTCTCAGTGTAGGCTACCCTTTATAGTGATTCAAAAAGAGTCACTAAGATCTTTAATTTATTTATGATATCCCAATCTAAAGGCACTCCATCTACTAATGTTAGCTCTTGGCCCAAAATTTACTTGCACAAATTTAAAGTTTTGACCTTGGCCTTGGTGGCCTCCTTTATTTTGTATTTCAAAATATCCACCTCTTTCATGAGTGCCTTTTACGTGGTAACCTCTTTTTCATACATAGCCACTAACTGGCCATGTTTCTTATTTGCATCATGTGCATCAGAGTCTAACCATATATTTTGGAATATGACTACAAAAGCCATCTTCAAAAATGCAACACTAGATTACAAAGGGGTGATATTTTGGGGACCAATCCATAGTGGGGTTAGTGGCACTAGATCTTGAGGACCTAAGAGGAGGCTATCTGGAGGGAGCTCAAAATGGCACTCCTCATTATACATGTATAATAGGAAGGACATTTTTTTCCATGTGTCAAGGGTTACATCTTGGGGGAATAAGTGTGGCCATAAGTATAACATCTTATTAGGGATGCCCATTTGATACTGAGCATGAAAATTGGTGGATGCATCAATTGAAGGTAGTTTTTATTCAGACTTGATAGGTTCCTTCCATTTGTTTGAGTCACAATCTACAATATTGACCTCTATATTAGTAGCTAAAGAAGTGCTACCGATATCCATTTCACTCATTTGATTAGTATCTACACCATCCCCCTCTTTTCTAAATGGACACCCCATGTCTAATGGTGAGTCTTTAAAGGTGGTCTCCTCCTCTCACACTAGGGAGGGTTTCTTCTTAGAATCAAAGTCCTTAGAATCCTTCTAGATTGTAGGTTATTCTTGCTCTAGTTCTTTCTTTGGTGTTCATTATGGTACAACCCCTAATGGTGAAGATGCCTATGATATTTTAGGAGGTGAAGTCAGGGGTGGAGGAACATGTGTAGGAGAAGGTGGGGGTGGAGGGCATTGTATAGGTGGAAATTTAGTTGGATAAGGTCTCTAAGGAGAAGGTATAGGTGCAGAAGGACTAGGTTGTGATACTTGGGAAATATTTTGCCACTTTGGAGGATCCTACTATGAAATTATGCTGGCATCATGCCCAACCCACTTATTTTTCACTAGAGGAGGTAATGGTGGGATCTTTTTTCATGTATGCTCTGTGCCCTTTTAACTCTTCTTCTTGGACTGCAACATGTAAAACAAATTATGCACATGTTATCCCACCATTGTCTATTTAACCTTGATGTCAGTCTGGTCAGTCTCCCATTTTTAACTAAAGGCCTTATATCCTAGATAGATGTACATATTTTGGATCATGTAAATCTCCAAGTTGATTCTAACTTTCTCCAAGGTGATAGGCTATGCATCATAAATGTGGTTCACCAAGTTGGAAAAGTAACACACCAAAAAGGCATAACGTAGCTTCAGTAACATAGCGTGTTCTTTGAAAGGGATAATTTTGATGCATGCCAAAGAGAAATGCTATTTTATAGTAAATTTAACTTGCTCAACAACCTAGGTAGGCTAGTATTTTGGATTGCACCATTCATTCCTAAATGCTTCTTTCATACCATCAAACCAAGACTTCATCTTTATTTTATACGTGGGGGTGATGTACCATGAGCATGTAAACACCTTATTGCACTTAGTAGGGGACTTGTGATTGGGAATGTATGCCCACTTCAACACTAACATGGTGTAATAAGGTATACTAATATTGTCAAACACCATTAATAACAAAAATTCTCCCCATGGGAAGCTATGATTGGGTATCTGATGGGCCTTCTCTGCATCCTCAATGATTTTATGGGTAAAGTACATAGATTTATTATACTATAGAAACTTAGTAACTTGGTGGGAGATATATATGTGGGCAATATCTACCTCTTTCTAATGATAAGTGCCACTAATCTCAGTCATTATGATGTAAGCTACCACCTAGAGGGTAGGATCTTGTAGGTTCTTGATATGCATGTCATGGCCATGTTTTTGGTACATTAGTGCTTGGTAATTTTTACAAACTTATTGGAGTCATCCAAGTCAAATGCTACATCCATTCAAAAACATTGTATCCCAACACCTTACTTATCCTCTCGAGCATAATTTTCATGTTGTGCCTATTGAAGTAAGGTAGTCCTCATTGATGTACAAGAGTAGAGACTTGATTAACTCCATGGGTTTTCCAAAGTATGGAAGGTTGAATAATTGGAATAACCTTGAAACGTCTAAAGCATTGAAAATATTGAGATCATACACCAATTAGTTTTTAATGTTATGTCATTCAACCTAGTAGTCATTTTACAACTCAACCTCATTCCTAGGTTGACAGTGATTGTAGTAAAAAATTATGCAAGTGGGTACCTTTGAGACCCATTTTTATATTCATAGAACCAAATCTAGGTAATGCATTTCTTTGATCATCAATGTTGAGGGTGGAGATTATTGTACCTTATTTTCTTGGTGTGTAATACTAACCTCTTCTCCTTCTACACATTGTGTCTATTCTTTAGGTGTCTCTTCCTTGATTGGTATTACTTTTCCCCTAAGTGATTGCTCTTCCTCTCATATCATTGGTAATGGATTAGTCCTTAAAGCCTTCTTCTTAGGCCACATCACCCATTGAAGATCCCAAAGGTTGAGGCATGACCATCCAATATTCCCAAAGGAACACATGATTATTATGTTGACAAATTTAACTTTTCTTGCTTTGCTGCCCTCTAATGGTAGATGTCTACCTATGCAACTACTAGTTCTCCCTGTTACAATCATGTTTTAGAGTAATACCTATGTTTTTATTAGGTAGCTTGATGCTTGGATCAATAATTTTTTTATAGATTTGTGATGCTTGTTTACTTGCTCTAGAATCACTTTGGATTTATTTGTTCTTTGGCTTTGTAATCATAGATGGAAGCAAAGGTAAAACATGAAAATGAGCTTCCTTGTCCTTTTATAGGCTCAAGGGGGATAACTCACATTTACTACCCCATTTATTTTTATCCATCACTTCCATCATTAATTCATTTTTAAAGACTTTCATTTTTCAACTGTCACTTCTCACAATAAATGTATTTAACAATATTGTCCTGTCACGACATTTTCACATTTATTACGACCCCTATTTTTCACATTAATAACATGCCCCATCCTGCATTTTCCTTTGAAGTGGAAGACAATTGTCTCCCACCCTTTTATTAGGAGTGAAATATAACTATTTTGTTTATTTCAAAATTTCAAACTATCTGGTGGGAATACCCTATCCTAGGGCTATATAATTTACATGCCTTATATAACTTATGCACCTTGAGTAAATTTCACATGTATCTTTAAACATGGATATAGATAACTTTTACCCTACACTAAAATTGTGTTGTGGTCCTCCACAAAAATCCAAGTATAAAAATTAAGTTAATCTATATTAAATAAATGTTATGTTCAACAAAGGTAACACTTTTATTGAAGAGAAGAAATATTAGACTAATGGCATAAGCCTTATTGTTACAAAATGTTAACTATACTTAGGTGAAATATGGTTGGAGCCAGCTTCTATTATAATGCCTAGGAAGAAATTTGTTATCAAACCTTTGTAATTGACAAGTGTCAGTAGGTTAAATGCTATGAATTATAAAGGGGACATCCTAGTGAATTTGAAGTTTTTCAAAATGACACATGAACTTGGAGTCATAGAGAAAGACTTTCATTCCATGGGTAAATGTTTTATGATTGATGTGTCGATCATGCCATGCTTTTTTTTGTGCTTCTCCACATCTTAAATCTAATGAGTGAGGAAATGGGATTCATTTATCTATAATAAACTCTCCAAGCATGCCTTCAAGGATCAATCCTCATCTAATTGTCTAATACATGCAATACAAAGAGATGGTACCAATAATTAAAATAGTAGGATTTCTTCTTTGCCATATACTAAATTGAATGGTGTGTTCTTGTTTAGGTACTTGAAGGTTGTTTAGGAATCCTAAAGTACCATAGATACTCGATCATCCCAATCTGTTCAACCAATATTAAAAAATTTCATTAGTGTTATGCCTAAGCTTTTATTTAATGCCTCAGTAATTCTGTTGGCTTGGGGGTGATATGGTGTTGTTTTGTGATGAGCAATCATGAACTCAAAAAGTAAGATGTGAACAATTTCATTTAAGAAATGGGTGTTATGATCACTAGTAAAAATTAGTGGGCATCCAAACTAAGTTATGACATGTTATAAAATAAAACACATAACAATATCACTAGTATAATCCCTTATTGGTGTAACTTTAGCCCAATGTGTGAGATAATTAGTTGCTGTGATGATATACTAGGAACCTATTCATCTTCCAACTACATTGATGGGCCCAACAAAATCAATGGTCCACTTTTCAAATGGTTCTTGAGATAGAATTGGACATAAAGGCATGGCATCTTGATGATTGGGTTTTTCACACTGATAAATATCACACTTCCTAACATATATCTTAACATATTGAAAAAGGGTAGGCCACCATAATCCAACCAATAGAACCTTGTGCAAGATAGCCTCTCTAGCATAGTTCCCACTTGTAATGCCTTCATGAGTTTCTTGGAGTACCTTAGAATGTTCATGTTTCATGACACAACACTAAATAATTTCATCTCAACCTAGCTTGTAGAGGTCCCCTCCTATGAGATGAAAGGGTACAGTGTAGACTACAAATTATTTCTTGGACTGAGGAGTTAGATAGTCAAGCACTGAGCTAGTAGTTAGAAAGGCTAAAATATCTTCCAAATCTTTAGGTACATGAGAAACATGAAGAGTTTAACATCATTCAAGTCATCTTTAATAGTGTGTGGTAGTTCTCCAAAATCAATTGAAGAGAGGTGATCAGGGCCATAATTAGTTTTTCCTAGTTTGACCATGTTAGAAAATTGAAATTATTGAAATGACACTATCCAATGGTAGATTAATCCATATAACACATGTTTATTTACTAGATAGTTTAAAGATTCATGATCTATATAGAATACAAAAAGAGTTTCCAATAAGTATTGTCAATTTTTTTGTAGAGCATAGACCATTGATAATGCTTCATGATCCATAGTGGTGTAGCTCATCTAGATTAAGTTTCCTACTAGAAAATTAGATTAGGTGATTAAGGTGACCTTCACTTGGTTGTGAAAGGATTTTAACAACTACCATTCTAGAAGCATCAACATAGACATTAAATGGGCTTGTCCAATCAAGTAACTAGAGGATTAGAGTGGTAACTAACTTGTCCTTTAAGGCCTTAAAATCTTCTTAGTAGGAACAAGTCTAGATGAAGTGATATTTCTATTTTAAGATTTCCTCTAGAGGCATGGAAATATTTTCATACCCATGAATGAATTTCCTAAAATAACTTATATGTCCTAGAAAGGCATGAAATTCATGTTGAAACTTTGGTACTAGAAGACAAAGAATGGCATATAATTTTGTGGGGTCTACCAAAAGTCCATCCTTGTAAGTAATATGTCCTAGAAGAACACTAAAAGGTGTATCAAAAAGACACTTCTTTAGATTTAGTGATATTTGTAATATTTGACAATGTTCAAGCATGAGCTATAGATTAGAGCAATGGTCCTTGACCAAGCCATAGACTATTTAGTTATCCAAGTAGACTTGAATAAAATTATGGATGAAATATTTATAGGCTTAAATGGATATTCATGAGAACATGAGTAGTGTGTTTGTCAACCCATAAGGCATGATAACATATGCGAAGGATCCCCATTCAATGGAAAACATAGTCTTAGGTTGATCCTCCTTAGTGATCTAGACCTGACGGTACCCCAAAAATCCATATGTGAAAGTATATATTTCACACCTAGTGATGCCTTCAAGTATTTAATTTATGAATGGTGTTGGGAAGGGATCAATGATGTAAGATGCATTAACTATCTAATAATCAATGAAAATTTTGATACGTCTATCATTATTTATACTTATCACTATGGGATTGACCCACTTAGATTAATTAATGGGGGTGATCACTCCAATGTGTAGAATGCTATCAATTTTGTCCTTTATGTGTGCCCGTAAATTCATATTCATCCTATATGTCCTTTTTCTAACTGGTTGAACATCATCAACTAGTTTAATATGCATCTTACTTAGGGATGGATGAAATCCTTTCATCTCATTGTAGCTTCTTGGAAATACATCTTGGTATTATTTTAACAACTCAAATATCTTTGAAACTTTTGTTTTAGCCTAGTAATTACCTACAACAACTATTTATGGTTCTTCCTCTATGCCAATATTTCATTTGATAGTTTGAATTATCTTAGAGTAAGGGTGGTCTGTATTGGGACTAGTATCAAAAATAGATCATGTGTCATAGTTTTTATGAACATCTAAATGATTTGACAAAGAGTCAAGTGGGTCAAACCCTTCACTCGCTTTCACCTGAAGTACTATATTTTATTTCCATTAGCGTATCTCTTCATGTCGATCTTAATTAAAGATTGGTTCTGGCATGGGAACAAGTTTTGAATATGGTTAATTAAAGAGAATTAGACCTTCTTCTAGGACCTTATGGATATATATTAGGTGAGATTCAATAGGACTAAGGTCAACAACAACTAGTTTGTGCATGACCTTGATAGTGAGGCACAAATCCATTCTTGAAGAGGAATAAGATAGTACTAATTTCATGTTTTCCTTCAATAAATGCCAAAAATGGGTACCCATATGCCACTCTTTATGAACATACCATGCTCTTGCCCAGGTTCATAAAGCTCCATAGAAAGAATGTACCCAAAAGTACTCTGGTAAGTAAGACTCTTTATCTCTCCAAATTAACTAATAGAACTTTATTTGGGGTTCATGTGCTTGTACTCCATTATAGTTGATTATTCCCTTGACTTGATTATCATGATATAACTATTGATTTAAAGTAGAACATATTTATTCACACTAAAGAAGTCACTCATTATGGGTTTTCCACCATCTTATAGTTGTCCTATCAAATAGGTGAACCAAAGATTGTATACGATCATTGTTACAGTTATAAAATTATTCAAGGCACTGGATAAAGTCACAAACTTCCATTTGTCTATAAATCTAAGGGGGTTCAATGAGTCTTTATAAAGGTGAATCTATCATTGGTACCCTCATGACTTGGTCAATAAGAAGGTGAAAGAACTTGTGGTATTTATGATACTGCCACAAAACATTCTCCTGACTACCAATGACACTACACATTCTTCTATTGAGGTCATAGTCACTATGGGGCCAACAATTATAATCATTGCTTGTAGTATTATAAAGGTACTGAGTGTTCATCCATTAGAGGATTCCATCAAGAGTAGGATCACATTTCTCACCATCTCTGTAAGTGATATTATAGATGTGTTTAATATCCTTTTCCACATTAATAGGTTTTGCATATGGGGGTCCATGTGTTGGATCTAGGGGAATAATAATGCATTGATAAACATTCTCAAAACTAATGTAGAAATTTTTGAAACTTAAGTCTACATTATTTTCATAACACCAAGGTTTCCCCAATAGATATGGGAAGTTATCAGCCTCTACTAACTAAATAAATTCAAAGTCGGCTTTGAAAGGTACTCCAAGGATATCCACTGTTGTATTCTTGAGGATGCTAATTAGTAGAGATTGAGTTTTATTAGCCATAAATAATACATGTGATGAAGGTCATAATGTTAGACTAGTCATTTTATGCCATGAAACCTTGGTGAGGATGTTAATTTTGGTGTCAATGTCAACTAAGATGTCCCAAATTTTTTAACTATCGATGGAAACATTCACTAGTATTTCTTTGTCCTCTAGAGGGGTAGGAGGAATAAGGGTAACTTTCCATTGAACATGATTTAAATGATGATCCTCAATATACCAAGTCATTTGAGGTTGAGTGTCAGTTGGTAATTTTACCTGATTCTTAATCCAAATGCTTAATTATGGGATAATGTCTTCATCTAGCATACAGTTGCAAAGCTCTTAAAAACCATCTTGAACCATATTTTGAGGCTCTATTGCCTTCTAAATATCAACACATTATTTTACTTATTGGTCCTTAATAAATTAAATTTACCCTTGTAGTTCTTGTACCAACATCATAGTATCTTGGAGCACATCCTTATATTGCTGGGCATCAAGATACTTCCTTGCTTGAGGCTTTTCACATGGTACCTTCTCAATAGGAGTAAGTGTAGACTGAAATTATCCTTTGCTATGCATAGTGATATTCACCTATTGAGATATTGAGGTGCTTGAATGCATGTGTTAGTGTGGTTTCTCAATGTGAATCATACTTGGACCTTTTTCATTTCTCTCCTTAGTGATGGCCATGTACAAGTTAAGACATTCTTCCAATCGATGGCCCTTTTTACAAGAAGCACATGTTGGGTAAATTAGGCAATACCTTTGATAGTGGTCTAGGGATCCACACTTATAACATGTTCTTTCTAGGAAACAATAACCTCTTCATATTCATTCTCTATCTCAGCCACAAAAATCACCATTATCTTGATTGTTAAACATAGAGGTTTGGCACATACCACGTGCACATACTTCATGGATATCACTAATTAACTGATAATAATCTGGGTCATGAGTGTAGGCATTTCATATTTTGAAATATTCAGACACCTTAAAATATGTATCTCATTGCAAGAGAGGATGAGAGAATATATTATTCTCTTCATGGTAGATTTCACATGACTACTTCAATATAATGTGGATGTTTTTACGTGGGTAGTAGTTTTAGTTATGTCCTTTAGACTCACAATCAATTTACCAAAGACCATAATGAGTATCATACACATTTTTTATAGTTAGTTTTTCAAGCTATGATGCCATTGAAACTATTTGGGATTTCATGAAGGGACTGTTTCCAGTGTTAATACTACTAACATATTTTACATGAAGGGTAGCTTCTAAAGCTTTGTGTGGGTTAGTAAAGGTTTTCTTGGATATTATTCATTGAAAGGGAAGTAAAAAACCTCCCATGAACCACTATGCATGCTGAGCAACATTGATTTCAAATGACATATTTGACAAAAGTGTTTTGAACCATGCATCATATTCCTAAACACTTTTAGTGAGCTCCTGATTTATATCTTTTAATACAAGAATACTTTGTTAATCAAATTCAAGAATGTCAAATTCTTGAAAGAATGTTATTTTGAGATGATTATATTAAATTACTACTTATTGAGGGTTAAAATTTTTATACAACTTATGCACTCTCTATAAAAGTGTAGTCATGAATTATATGGCCTTTCACTAATAAGAAGTGATGCCTCATGCCCTCCAAATAAGTTTTCACTTATGGACATGTTATGTAGCATTCTCTATGCTTCGATATTTATGTAGGTGAAGTGTTATTTCAAAATATATTGTTGGCATCTAAGGTACTTATGCTGGTGGTTGTTGAGAACCCCTAGATCTTATCCTTTGAGGGGGAAGTCCACCACTTCCTCTCATACCACCTCCTTAGTTTACTCTAGTGCCTCTAAAAGTAATGCCCATGTTGTGGGCACAATAGATGGTTGATTAATAAGATTTGGGCCCACACACTATACACTCTAAATGCTAGGTCCCCCAAGAATCCTAATTTGAGCCATGAAATTCCCTTAAAGAGGGAAAGAAAGTGTTAATTATATACAAGTTATAATTGGCTTAGCTAAAATATCCCTTATAGGATTAGTTTCTCATTTCATTCTATCTATATCCCAATTATGTATACATAATTCATCTAATTCAAAATCATGAGTGTACACTATGGTTGGGGAGCACGGTTGGTTCAAACTTAGTTCTTCAATTTCTATTTTTTGGCTAGTTTCTCCTTCATATGATAAAAGTGGCATGGAATATGATTCAAAAGTGATAGGGTCCTCTTTATGTGTTTTATCTTCCCTACGGGTCCTAACAACACTTCTTGAGTTCTCTCAGTCCCTTCTCATACTGCTCACTCTTATGATCCTCTATCGAGCTTCATCATATTTTTGCTTCTATAATGCCCACTAATTGGATACCATTCTGAACCTAAAATATTTTACCAACTCTTCTCTATTCCCCTTCCAAATGTGTAACTCATGTAAAGATGGATTTAGCTCTCCATTGACATAGTTCAAGCCTAAATTCAATGAATAACATCTTGATTTCTAATGGAAAATGTCTAATATATAGGCCACATGGTTCTTTGAGGAACTAGAACTTGGATTCTTTAGGACAAGAATAAGCAGTTACAACATACTCTAGAATGTAGTCATTCAATACTCCTTTCCACTAGATGTTAACAACTCATGTCCATGGTATTACTAGTCATGCTAAATATATTTATCATTCTAACATCCAAGACTATCTTCTACTAAAGTTTCATGATCAACCTTGAGAATAAGCAGACATGCAAGTATGCAAATGAACTAAAATTTTCACAAAGAAAGTTTCATATAATGCACTGTAGAGATTTTGTTCTACCCACTAACATGCATAAACTCCTAGTTCAAGGTAAAGAGCCACAAAATTATCCTCAACCCCAGTAATCCATTGCTCAATATCCTTAAGGGTGACACATTAAAGCATCTTCCATTATTATGAAGAAAACACTATGGGTCTTGGTAATGGAACCAAAACTTTGGATTTTTATTCATTAATAATGTTTCAAGCATTGAAGTGTAGCCCTAATGAGCTAGTGTACTAGTCCTTCATGCAAGACTGTGGTCTTGCATGCTCATCTGAAGTACACAAAAAGAGATTAGTTATCATGGATTATGTTTTGAGTAACATATTATTCATGTTATTGAATTCAAACTTATATCTAATTATAAGTTTCATAGAAAAAGAGATACACTACTTTGTTCCTTGTCTCATCAAGCTCAATAATTATAATTACATAGATAAATGCCATGGATTTCAAATATTATTATGCAAGTTCTAAAAGTAAAAGTTTGGATAAATCTAATATTAAGTTACAACTATAATTTCTCAACACAAACCTACCATAGATGCATAAGTATCAATTAATTAGATTATGAACATCAAAGTTGATTATAATATCCATAACTCTATATTGTGTATCAATAAAATGATATCTAAAATTTGTCACTTTATAATGATTTCATATAGGGGTATTTATACTTGTTTTTACCTAACCAAGTGGTAACATAATAAATGAGGAGTGATCAAAAAATGAACTCTCCATGAATTGAGAGTCGTGGTAGTCTATTCACTAGTTTTTCCTAAGGACTTGAGCCATTACACCCCTTATATACTTGTTTTATGCTAGATCTTTGCTGCCATGTGTATATCTATTTGTAGGTAGATGAAAAACTTAGGATGGATAATCTCTAGATGGCCTTTGAGAGTCACTCCTTAACCATCTCCTACTTTCCATGTGCTCCCCATGTCTTTCACTATTGTTGCAATTCCTATGCTCTTAGGTTCCTCATAGTTATATCTCATCTTTAATTGGGTCTTCTTATGCTAGTGATTTCATGCCCTTATCCTTTCACACCTCACTAGTTCCATGCCATGGTCTTACTACACTAGTCTAGTTCCTCACCCTATTATCTTTGTGCTATACTCCTTTTGCATTGTGCTGGTTTTGTACCAAAATACCAAAATACTTAGCCAAAATTTGGGATCCAACACTTACCTATAGTCAATTACATCAAATATCACCTATAATGTGATGATATAATTATTTTTCCTTCAATCCACTATATTATATGTGACTTATAATTTTATAATATAATATTTTATCCTGTAAACAACTACATTAGCCATAACACATAATGTGTCTATCTAATTATTTTTCCTCTAGCCAACTACATTAGTCATGATCTAGAATGCACTAATAAATTGCTTATTCATATATCTAATTGCATCTTTCATGACCTATAATGTGCCAATATATTTCAATTATTTTCACCATACTATATTGACCAAGCCAACATAGTCAAGTTTAGTCATATAGTATAATTAGTCTATATTAATCGAGTTGATATACTTTAGTTTAGTCTTGTTTTAATAGATTATATTGACCTCACTAATATAGTCATTTTAAATCTTGTTTTATCAAATTATGTTGACCTAATAAATATAATTATTTTTACTCCTATTTCTCCATAATATATTAGTCTAGTTGATATTTTACATCATAATTTTATATCATCAATCAAAGATCTTGACATTACCTTAGATGTCATATTTCCTACTGTAATATAAATTTACATAGATTTTTACATCACTCGTAAGATTTTGGATATTGAAACTAACTCCAATCCACTATATCCCACAGGTCAAGGCATCTTATGATGCCCATCCTATTCTTTTCACACATGTTGGGAAATCTTAAAAAGCCTATCCTTTTCTTACTACACATATTGAAGCACCTTTTGTTTCTCATATTTTAACCTTTAAAGCATATTATGATGACCATTATTGATCTTATACATGATTTTGGGGCATCATCTAATTCCCATCATCATATTTTTTGCTTATTTATATCACATTTTTAACATTACGTAGAAATCAATAACCTTTCACATATTACAAACAAATGCATTCAACTTCAAGAAACTTTTTGTGACACATACAAACACATTTCACATGTTCTTTAATATATTCATTAGCATGAATTTTTATTCTTGTTTTGTTTCATGTTTATTTTATTTTCTACATTTCATTTACTTTCCCCTCTTTTGAGACGATTTTTATGTACACCATCTTTTCCTTTTTTAGTTCTTTTGTATCTTTACTTTTGGCCTTTGTCTCTTTTTTAGATCTTAGGTATCACATTCAGTTTTTATATCATTTTACTTACATCATCTTTTTCTTTTTGGTTCTTTGGTATTTTTATTTTCAACCTTTATTTCTCTTATATAACTTAGGTATCACCTTTAGGTTTGAATTTATCACATTTTTATCATTATTTGTGTCAGTATCTTTGTGATTATTTGACCATTTAATTTACCATTATTTTGGGATGACCATTTACTTTTCCTCTCTTCTATTATGATTATTTATTATCCCCATCTTTTGGGACATCTATTTAATTTCTCCATATTTTGGTATGACTATTAATTTTATTAGTTCTTTTCCTATATCCCTTGTTAGTTAGTACGACTTCCATCGTGACATGACTACCATAACATATCTTTGTTCCTTTTGAAATATTTTTTTCCCTCCTTGTGATCAAATACAATCATATTACTCATTATATCATTATTATTACATGGACGAATCTTACACAATCCCCATATTTATCTTCTTTACTTTCACTAGAGGCATATGTAGGTTAGTTTTTAGGTTACATACTTACATGTGGGCAAGTTTATAAGACTTTAGACAATATGGTATTTAGGTTCTTCCTTATATTAACCAATCATAAGATATATTGTGTTAACTACTTATTTCATCTATGTTTAGTTTTCCAAATCTATATAGAGGAAAAACAAAAGAATCCGAATTAATTACTATAAAAATAAAATCAAAATGAAATTATATCTTATAAGTCATATCCAAAAAACAAGATGTGATATTTCTTTAGAACATATCCTATTTTAGTCAAAGCTCAAACTCCACATTTCCCCCCCTAATATATCTCATATCAATTAATATGTGGTAGGCCAACATACTAGGGTAGGAGGTCTTATATCATTACATGAGTGTATCTACATACATATTTAATGCCAACTATTAATTCACACAAGTAACTAATCTTTGGAGTAGGTCAATGACTTTGTAAGGGGTGTTGAGGAGTGAGGAACATGTTGTGGAAAGGTAGGATCATTTTAATTTCATATATATAGCCTTCAATTAATTATCTATGTAATTTAATTATCATACCAAGCTTTGTGTTCACTAGTCAAAGTGTCTTAGGCCCTTGATGTCAATAGTTCTTAGTTTTGTCCCCTTGTTTAGAATTTCTCATTCTTACTAGGTATATACACATCACATGTGTCACACATTGCATTACTTATTTACATCACATGATGGGTATCAATTTTATCTGATCAAATATTTGATCGCATTTACCTACTTATGCCTATTAGATTTCAATTTGTGATTTTCATTGTAACACCTCAAACATGACCAAGACTTCTTTATAACACCCCATCACATTTACTTTTCACACCATATAATCATCATCTTAGTCATGTAATTAGGTGTTTTTTATTTCCCACATTACATTTTAGAGCAAAAATTAAGTTTAAATTGTTCATATTAAGGTAAACCCACTTTTAACTGGTGTGGAATCCAGCTTGAGCACAATAGGGAGGCTCAGGTCTCCCAACTGGCTAGTGGTAGGGCCCAAGGGGAAAGATAAATTAAACAAAAAAGAGAGAGAGAGAGAGAGAAAAAACCAAGACAGATATAAATAGGGCCACGAACTAGAATAAAATAAAAATCAAAAGCCAACCATACCTTGCAAGCATAGGCCCCATATAGACATTAAAAATAAATTAGAGAGAGTGGTAAGGTCCCAATGGGAACCTAAACATTAATTGGATGAGAGAAAAGAGTAAAAATTTCCAAGGATAGGTGGGGGAAACTAAATAATCCTTAACCTATCCATGATAACATGATTATGTATGTTAAAAGGGGTGGGGGAACCCCTCCCAACTCCTAGATTGTAAAGTCATAATAGACACCTAAATTTTCCAACAAATCTGCACAATTATTTCCTTCTCTAAAAATATGACCAAGAAAGAATTCTTGGAAAGAGTTCATGAGGATCCTAGCATCAAAAATCTCCTTTTCAATGGTCTAAGAGGTTCTATACTTCTCTTTGAGACAATTAATGATTTTAAGGGAGTCTCCTTCAATAACCAACTTCAAAATTCCTTTATCACTTATGATCTTAATACCCCAGAGTGTTGCCTTGGCATCTACAACATGATTAAATTATTCATCCATTCTTCCAATTTAGTCAACTGCCATATTTCCATTAGAGTATCTGATTATCCTCACCCTCCACAGGACTAGGGTTACCCTTGGAGGCACCATCAAAGTTGATTTTATACCATCCTTCTACTAGAGGGGTCTATTTTGTTAAAGCTCGAGAAGAATATTTGATAATGCCCAAATTCTAAGGGAGATTGAGGTCCTACATCTTTAAGATACTCAATCCTTCACCTTCAATGGAATCAATCTTTTTATAGGTCCTGAAAGTCCAATTTTCCTTAATATCCTTGAAAATACTATTTTTGGTGATTCCCAACTCCAAGCTTTTATTTTTGAAAATTTTATGATTCCTTTCTTTCTAGATCCCTAAAATAAATGTGGAAGAGTAAGGTTGTAGAGTAGTTTCAGAGCCTTTTCATTCTAAGGTGGGTTCCATTGCAATAAAAGATCCCAAATGGATCTAGGTTATACCCAAGTAATTTTTTAAGAAATCAAAAATGAGAACCAAATAGAGGTGGAATACAGGTATTCCAAAAATAGGTGATTGAATTATTCTTCCACCTTCAAACATAGACATCATCTATTAGGCATATATAAGCCTCTACTCTTCAAATTATCAATAGTGATAATTTTGTTTTGGCAAGCCAACTAGTAGAAAATTCCAATTATAGGAATTAATTTCTTCCCCAAAACTTGAACCAAATAGGGTCTTATTCTAGAAGGTCTTGATCCACCATAAAACTTAACTTTACCTTATACTTCTCCATAAGGTCCCAATTCCAAATGATTTTTTAATCCTCTATCACATCTATAAATGAAAATTACTTCCAACTTGGTTCCAAATTGTTCCAATACCAATAATCCCTTACTTTAACCCCAATCAGATTTTTAAAGTGGTGAGTTAAAGTTTCACAATCCCCTATAATCAAGAGAGGTAAATTGAAAATCCAAGGTTCCTCCCAAAAATAAATATTTATTCCATTTCCCACATTCCATTTGTACCCCTTAGATATGGGATATCTATTTTTGATCATTGTTTTCTAGAAGCTGGATCCTTGACTAAGAACTTCTTCTTTTAGAAAATAGTTAGTAGTTTTTTTTGGTGAGATATTTACCTTTGATAACTTTAATAAAGCTATTATACTCTTTTAGGATCCTCCAAGCTTGTTTCACTAGAAGATTTTGATTCATAATTTTGATGCGTCTCAACCCTAGGCCCCTATAACTCTTGGGTTTGTAAACCTTGTCCCAAGCAACAAATAAGATTATTTTTGTTTATTCCTTCCTTATCCAAAATAACCTCCATAAATTTTTTTAAATTATATAGAAGTTTTTTTAAGGGATTATAAAAATGTACATCTAATATATAGGCATGCTTTGAAGTGAGATTTTGACTAGTGGAATTTTGCCAGCTTGTGTTAGACTATTAACTTTCCAACCTTTTTTTTTGAATTTTATTCAACAAAAAATTCTATTATTCCATACTCAAATTATCCTTATAATGTGTCATACCAAGATATAGATCAGGGAGAGGTTAAATTTTATAGTTTAAAATATTAGAGAGACAAATCTATAGGTTGGGTATGGTGTGAGTGAAAAAAGAGAGATTTTGGTAAAATTGATGCATTGCCTATAAACATATTTGTAATCCTCCAAAATCCTTTTATAATATTTGGATTCCATAGCAGAGGAGGCCCTAAGTATAAAGTTATAATCTGTGAACTATTGATGTGTGATTGGGTTAGAGTTAGGTGCAATTTGAATTCCTTTAATAATACCATCCTCTCTAGCCTTCAATAGATTTTGATCAAGGTCTTTAGCCAAAATGATGAAAAGTTAAGGGGTAATGGGATCCCCCTATTGTAGGCCCCTTTCCACTTTAAATTAACCTTTAGGGCTACCATTAATGCTAACTAATAAGTTTGAGGTAGAAATATAGTTGAGAATAAGTTTTTTGAGAAAATTGTTAAAACCAAGCTTTTTAAGGATGAGCATGAGGAACTTCTAGGAAACTATATCATAAGCTTTCTAAATATCTAGTTTGAGAAGCATAAATACTCTTTTATATTGCACCAAGAAATTAATATATTCATGAATAAATATAATATTATTAGAGATCTATCTACCATATACAAAAGTGATTTGTTGGATTAAGATGATCTTAAGGAGCAAAGGCTGGAGCCTTAACATAAGTATCTTAGTACAAATCTTATAGAATGTATTACATAGAATTATAGGTATGAAGTTTTTTAGATAAAGGGTACCTTATTTTTTTGGAATAAGAACCAAAAATATACAATCGATTTCTTTTAGAATTGAAACTATTCTGAAGAATTTTGAAACTATGGCAACCACATCATGTTATATAATATCCCATAAGTGTTGAAAAAGAAGTGAGGATATCCATCATGACTAGGCACTTTATCTATGTCTATTGTGAACACAACTATTTTCATCTCTTTATAATTAGGTTTATTAATAATTTCTTCATTGTCTTTGAAACTGAGTGACCTATCAAAAAGTCTGAGAAAACTTTCCTTAGGGCCCTGAGATTGAGATGAGCCCCCTGAGAGGATGTTTTGAAAGAAATTAACAGTTTCTAGTTTTATATCCTCTTCATCACTACATCTATAAATATTTTATTTGAACAAATACATTATTCGAAGGAAATTATTACTCCTGCAAGAAATTTGAAATAAGAATTTAGAATTCTTATCACCTTATTTTAACCATATGTTTCTAGATCTCTACCTCTAGTAGGTATCTTCCCTAGCCTCCAAATTGTTGAAGGTAATCAAGAGTAATTTTTCCTTCCAGTAGGTTTATGGGTTCATTCCATTAGCTTGGATGTACTACTCTAGTTATATGAGGGACTCATACGTTTCTTTTTTTCTATTAAAAATGTTTCCAAAGACTTCCTTAATCCAAGTTTTTAGATTCATTTTAACCATTTTGAGTTTATAAACTAGGAAAAACATCTCTTGACCTTTAATTTTCATCTCCCACCATTTATTCATGGTATCCAATAACTCTGGGTGATCCAAACACATATTCCTCAAGGAATACAACAAGGTTGTGATCTAAACCTATTTTAGGGAGGACAAAAAATCTAGAACAACATCTTAGATACCGACAATAATTTAAAAGAAATATATCCAATCTAACTTGGATATTACCCTTCCCTATTCTTATGTTAGACTAGGTGTAGGAAGATACACACATCACCACATACATAAGGTTATTACTTGTGATGAAATCATTAAAATCAGCCATGTTATCACTGCATTCCATATTACCCCATTTTTTGCCATAGGCTATGGGGGTGTGTTAAAGTCCTCACCACCATCCAGTCTAACTCAGAAGAGAGGGATTTGAATTTTTATTCTTCATATATTTTTTAATTTCATTTATGCATCATGTCCTTATTTTATTTTTATGGACTTCACTTATCTTACATATATATTTATCATACTCAAATGTTTTTATTTATGTTTTATTAGACATGATTGTCTTACATTTTGAATTACATTATATGAAAAAAATATATGATTTCTTCATGTTTGATTTGATGTACTTATCTTACATGAGATCATATTATTTACTCACATATATTTTTTTGATTTTTATTACATTGGTATTTCATTTTCTTACAGTGTTTTACATATCTTATCTTTTTTGGTGTGTTTTACATCCATTTTTTTCATTTACTTAATCATTTTTCACATATTTTGATTGTTGATATACTTAATTAAGATGTCATTTTTCATAACTTCATTTTTGTTCTTATTAAACATGCATTTATTCACATTTGTTAGAAAATAATAAAAATTCCATCATCATTCTCAACATCATCATTGTTATCCCTTGGTTAGTTACCACAAGATTCCCTTCCTTTGTCTCCCATATTTTTTTACCTTATGTCATTTTCACAAATCAAAAGAAGCCTTAGAATTTGGGGGAAATATATATTTTAAGGTGTTAATAGAATATTTTTACAAAAAATTATAATTTTATTTTATTTTTTAGGTCTACCTCTTATTCCACACATTGAGCACCTTTCATCACATACTAGACATATAACCTTTTCTAAAATCAGAAATATAAGTGAATTCAAATATTTACATTTTATATACTTTCATTTACTTTAATTTATTTCCACATTTCATTCTATTTAGCTCAATTATTATGTTTTTATGTTATTTCCCAAAGCACCATCCCTTATTACACTATTGTGACACATGATGAGCTTCAGGTGGGGCATATATATACACATAATAATTTTCACTTGATCATTTACTGATGCTTTCTCTTGCAATGAATTGTCAAATGTAAATATCCTTGAATGAATGACTTAAAAGGTGCACTAGGAAAGGGTTGGGCATGATTGTGGTGTTTTTTGAGAGATGTTTCTATCTATTTCATGATCATATCATTCCTACAATAATTATAGCATCTTAAAATTATCCTACTACATTCCTCCTTCCATCATATCTCATGTAGTTATGTTAGTTTCCTTATATCCTATGATATTGACTAATCTATTATAATTTGTTTATTGTGTTTCCTCTTCTTGTACTATATTGACTATCTCAATATCATTTTGATCATGTATTTAACATTCATATTATATCAACCTATCTAATACCATTCTATGTGAGCCAAATTATATTAACTATATAGATCGAGCTAATACCATCAACTTAGTGCTTAGGAATGGTTTTGGGTATTAAATTGGTACATATAGGAGTTTTATCTAATTCTTATCATATCATATATACTCTATCATCTCTGATTTCACTCTCACTTATACCTAAGTAATATTTGGAGGATTTTGTGGTCTATAACTTTATCTTGAAGAATATTATCTTTTGGTATTATTTGAAGATCAATAGAAGGATTTGAACCAGGGATGTGCGATAGTCTTTGAAGCCCCAAACTAAGGATATTCAAGTATTCTTCTTGTATTTTAATTCTTCAACCCATAAAATCTCTTTCAAAGCTTCACTTGAGCCAAGGGAGATATTTAGACTTGACGGGTCCACTCCAAGGTAAGTATTTATAACCCTATATTCTTTACATTTACTTAGTAGTTATATATTGTTTGTTACTTAGTGAATGAGTGTGTGTGTATCCTTATATAGTTATCTATAAACTTAATACTAGTGTGGTTATAGGATTTATTAGACTTTCTATATTCCATTTTAGGTTTCCTAGACCACCATTTGTTTGACCATGAAATCTTACCAATTACTATAATTCTAAACCCATATTACTTACTTTACTTACATACCTACTTTAAACACATAATATTTTACATCTTTATCATTTATTGATGCTTTATCTTGTGGAAACTTTTTGAACTTCAATCTCCATGAGTATATGCCTTAAAGGGTGTAAATATAAATGAGTAAAAATTAATTTGGTCCATTGTGAGAGATTTTATTAGTCGTGATCATATAATTCCTAGTTACACTTCAGCTTCTTTTGATTTACCATTTTACCTACTTCTTTCAATCCTACCTCACTCAGTCATGTTATTTACCTCATTTACCAGTACATCAACTAGATTGATGCAATATATTTATCACATGTTTAAATTTTATATTGTATTAGCCTATCCAATATAGTTTTGAGTTAATATTCCTGGCATTTTCATTGCTTTGGTGTATCTGACATAGTTTAGTGTTAGTCAGATCTTTTAAACTACATCAAGTTGGTTGATACCAATATATTATTCTAAGTTTGACCAATTTACCACTATATATATTCATATTTCATTCCTAATCATATACACACATTATATGCTCTAATTTCACTCACACTTCTACCTTAATAACATTTGGAGGAGTTATAGTTATAATCTTTTCTTAAAGGATTCTTGTCTTGTAGAAGTCTTAGAGATTATTTAGGAAGAGTCATTCTATTCTAGATATTAATTAATAATTTGAGTAAATTCATATACACAAATATCTCTTGAAAATCACCATTTTCCAAGGGGGTGATTAAGGCTCGACAGGTCCCCTCTAAGGTAAGAATTTATAACTTTATGATATTTCTTTTATTTCATTTAGTTGATAAACATTGCTTGTTGCTTAGTACATATTGAATTTATGTGTGTCATTGTATAAGTTATCTCTACACTTATACTTAGTATGGATATATTATTTATTGGACTTTCCATTTATCCATTATTAGGTATCCTAGGCCCCCATATTCCTAACATGGATCCTTACCCATTTTGATTATTTATACCATTTCCCTTACTTTACTTTAATTTACTTGCACAACTAGTTATATTGCCTTTGAAAATCCTATGATTTTATCATTATAGGTTTATTTAGTTCCCTTGTGTCATAGGCATACAGGTTTTGGAACCCTTTCCTTTGAAATTAGTGAGTAGGTATCCCTCTTTCTAGGTCTATGGGTTTACCTTTGGTCATTGCCCAAACATTATGTATCATGATATCTTTAATTAACCTTCCACAAGTTTGGATCTCTTGAGATATGATAATTTTAGGTTAATCCTAGCTTGTGAATACATTCTGGTGAACCTAAAATTTATATTACCATTGATTTCACCATTTCTAATAGACTACATCGACTAAATTGATACAATTATATTTTCTTGTTTTCATTTCCAATAGATTGCATCAACCAATTTGATATAATTATAAATAGATTTTCTTTCTTCATCCAAATGGATATAGTTATGTGTTACCATTATTTTTATAGAAAATTACATCAGTCAATCTAATGTAATATCATTTCTATGTATATATGGCATCGGATAACATGAGTCATTTTATGTTTGATTAGACTATATTGGCCAACACTAATATAGTTATATTTGTTTCATTTTTAGCATAGTATAATTAACTTCAATTGATTTCCTATTTATTTACATTCATTGAATTTTTCAAATTGATTTTCAACATTGATTTTTGAACTTTATTTTTTATTTGTTTTGTTTTCACTAGAGACTATGTTTAGGTAGTTTATAAACTTGTAGGAGCCATTATTATTATCGAAGTGGTGACTAATTTTACAAACACTATGAAATGGGGGATATTTTCCAAATACTCAATCCTTAGATAACACTAAACATAAAATTTATTTTCCACATTTCTCATAGTATATTAGGGTTCTTTTTTTTAATTGAAATTAGGAAGCCAACCATCCATTTGATTTTGTGGCGTACCAGGGATGAATGTATCTCTTAGGGAAGTTAATCTCACTATACCCACAAAATTAGGGTTATCAGACTATAAAAATGGTTAGCTTATGTATTTAGTACTCTAAAACATTGGTACAACACTAATAAATGAATAATAAATTATAATTGAGATACCACATTTTAAAAAAATCACTTTAGTATCTTCATGATCTCATTTTTAAATAATTAGTTAGATTAAATTTGTTGCCTGAATTTTTTTGTTATATTATATACTAAATCAACCAACACTATTACAATTATGTATTGTGTGTTATAACTACATTATCTAACCCAATACAATTATCTATGTGTGTGAACCACATCATCTAGGCTTGGTATAGCTACATGTGTTTACTTTCCTGATTGCATAGACCAAATTGATACAATCTCATCATTCACCATTCTACATGACTAAATTGGATATATTGATATAGTTTGATGTTTCTAGTAGCTACCTTCTTGACTACATTGACCAAATTAATACAATATGTTTTTTCTAGTATCTATCTACCTTACTACATCGACCAACTCAACACAGTCAGTTATTTGCAATTTTTATCTACTAATTACATCAGCTAGCTTGATATAGTCTAATCTTTGATAGTTTATGTGTGTGTGACTACATTATCCATCTCAATATAGTATGATTTTCCCATATCAAATTTTTATTACATCATCCTAGCCAATATAGTCTAATTTTTTACTATTATATCTTTCATTATGGAATACATATTCAATGATTCTAAATAGAAACCCTAGTAAGATATGATAGATTTGACCAATTCCTACAAAGTGTATAAGTCTCACTTTTATTCTACTACCACATAAAACTTCCAACTATGACCCACATGGTAAATCTACACTCATTGATCCTCCACACATGTTTGTTGTAGAGGATGAAAGTGATCTTGACTAAACTTCTAAAATGATCATCTATATTAATTAGCATCTTGAGCATAGGGGAAAGGATCCTATAGTGATTTACCACCTCATGCTATGACCTCATGTATATTTTACTCCTTACCTAACTCATAGATTTTATACTCTATTTAGGGCAGGTCAATACACAACCTCCCCCTTCTTCTCTTCTTCCACTATGCCTAGTATTTTTACTAAAATGGAAAGTCTTACCTTTAGTAGATCTAATCAAAGTACCCCAACTCATACTTATGATAATATCACAACTAGTGCATCTCATTAAGTTACTCTAGATTCTTCTTCTAGCCAAAAAGCTCTTAACACTCATCAAATTTTATTTCAAGTCATGAATCAAATGGATACCTTCCAAACCACTAATGCCAATCAGATGATGCAAATGCAAAATCAACTTGTTAAAATGAAGAATCATCCTCAACAACCTTAGTGATAAGTGTAAAATCCAAATTACCCTCAATTACCCCTAGACATGCAAATGAAAATCTAATTCCCCAACTTCCACTTCCTAATAAAGTAATTAAACACCTTAAAAATGAATCATTAGTGCCTTAAATTATAAACATAGACATAGGTGGTATCACTCATAATATCACCTATAATAGGTCTACAAATCCCACTTTTAATATGAATTATTTTTTCAACTTTCAAAAAGATGAAATCAAGTTAATCACCTTTGTGGATACTAAAATTCTAGCCAAAACCTTCTCAGGTAATACCCTAGATTGGTATAACCAACTCAAGTATAACACTATCTACAGCTTAAAAAGGACTTAGTTAACACATTGGTTTAAGAATTTTATATGAATAACCTTCCTAGAAATATCTCAACCCATTTAATTTATTTTAAATGATCAAGATATAAAACTACCCAAGCCTTTATTCAAGCATTGGAAAGCCTTATCTAATAATAATGAACACAACATGTTGGAATATAACCTATTACACTTTTTTATCAATGCTCTCCATCCCAAACTTCAATAAAAAGTTATGAATCTTCACTAAAAATTCCTTAGAATAAGCCTTTGATCAAGCTAAATGTCAATACTTTTTCATAATATAATTAGAGCCTTCCCAATCTTCATTTGAAAATCTTATGCTTATGAAGTCTAAGAAAAAACATGCCACCAATTATGGTGTCTTGATACATGTGGTACTAGACACACTCTCCATGTTATTATCTTTGGTGGATTTAATGAAGTGACCTTTTTACAACCTCTTAAAGGAAGTCCCTTCCAGCCTCCTTCATCCTCATTGGTATATGTGAATAATGTTGAAGTTCACAAGCCTCTTTTCCTAGCTGAACTTAAGAAACACATCCTTCAGCCTTCAACTATAGACCTTGAATCCTATTTCTATACTAAGCATTGGCATGATACCCTAATTTTGTATTATATTATTAAACTTGGTGAGATTCACATGAAATGTGTAGATATCTTAAAAACCTTTCTCTTGACTATCTTATTGGTATTAACTTCAATCATGAAGCTACAATCTGAGAACACAAACAAGCATATGATAAGGTAGCTAAGGCCCATGAGTCTAAAGTCAAGCATTAATCTTGAAATCAAGTTAATCCTTACCTTACTATATATAAATATAAACTCCATAAAAATACTCAAAACTAGAAACAAAATACCAATCCACTTACCAATACCAATGTTTTTGAAACCTTGGTTCACTCTTCTACTAACAAAGATAACTCGGTTAATAGGAACAACATGAAGCACATAGTTTCTTATATCAATCCTTATCCTCCTTTCACTCATACTCCCTATCATACTTACATAATAATTAATGATACTTATCCATATTATTTTTTAGATGTAGAGTATGAGGAAGTTATTACCATGCCAAATAACTCAAATACATCGACTAGCTCAATGTAATGATTATTTTCAATGACAGTTCCTATTGTATCGAATAGCTTGACATAGCTAGTTAATTTTCAATATCTATTATAACTATATCAACCAATTTGATATAATATGTTAGTTCTTAGTCTACTGCATCAACTATCTTGATACAAATAGCTATTCCTATAGAAAATACTATTAAATTGACCATCTTAAAATAGTCATTTTCTATTCATATCTTTTTTGCCACATCGACTAGTTTAATGTAGTTATATTATATTATCCTTGATCAAAATACTATATATACCAGCTCGATAGAGTCTATTTATAGTGATTCTATGCAACAAGCTCCATAAACTAGCTTAATGTAGTCTTCTCTACTTGACCTAACTACATCAATTGAGTTGAGACCACATAGTTAATTTCCTAATCAATTTAAATGCATTTCATCCCCTCTTTCAATTGATCTACTTTAACATTACACACCTTTATCTTAGGATTGTATAGATCACTTAATATTTTATGAGTGGGATCCCATCGAAAAAATTCAAATCTCCCTTATTAAATCCCCTTTCTTGAGATCATGGGAACATCTTTGCATAATTACAACAACATGATGTAGCTCTTATTTTAAATGATCATCCTTCAACCTCCACCTATGGAGTAAGAACCTACCTTTCTTGGGTTCGATGATAGTATCCTAAAATAGTGTGAATAAATTTCCATTCAATTCAACAAAACTATTGACACTTCTCTCCCACTTAAGTATCCCATCACGTCCATTATCCCTAATGAAATCCTACTCCATGAAGATGACCCTCCTCTTTTCATGAGTGTTAAATATGGTGACATTCAAGTAAAATTTAATTGATTGATGAAGGGTCTAACACCTATGTCACCTCCATTAACTTCATCAAAACCCTTGGATACTCTCAATACAACCTCAAGTCTACCCAAAGTATGAGTCAAGGCTATGATAAAATAAAGATGCCTCTTATTGGTTGTGTTTGTCTTTTGTAGAGTAATATCACAACTTGCATACACATGCCATCCTTTCTCATTTATTCTAAAAAGAACATTGATTTTCATTGGAATGAGTAATACAAATAAATATTTGTAAATATTAAAATTTATCTAGAAAATCCATCGGTCCTATGCCACCAACCCTAGGAAAATTTTTACTCCTATATATTTCAACAACACAATATGCATTGGGGGCATTGTTATCATAACATGATGAACATGAAACATAAAGAGTAGTGTATTATCAGAGTATAACCTTGGTATCCTATGAACTCAATTATTATACCATTTATAAATCATGTCTAGCAGTTATTTCTTATTCTAAAAAAAATTCCATTACATACTCAATAATCAAACCAAAAGCATTTATAAAGTAGATCCACTTAAGTATATCCTTTCCAAATTATCTCTAATATGGAGAATGAATAAGTGGGTTATGCTTCTAAGTGAGTTTGATATAGAGTATGCCAATCAAAAAGTTAGTTAAGGAAAAGTACTCAGATACCTTGGCATAAACACCATTGACATATGCCAATCCTCTCATCACAGATTTTACATACAAACCAATCATGTCCTTAGATGAATCATTACAATGTAAATTATAATTTGATGGGTCTTTCACAAGTCATGGCTCAGGGACATATATTTTTCTCATGACTCCACGTGGTGATCTCATTCTAAAAACATTTTAGATAGGATTCCATTATACCAATAATATAGCAAAATATGAAGCTCTCATTTCTAGTCTCAAGATTTTAATTCAATGGAGCATATAATATCTCCTAGCTTTTGGGGATTCATGACTAATCATCAAACAAGTAACTAATGAATACCAAGATAAATATGATAATATAGTTCCTTATAAATAGATGGTGGATAATATTAAACAATGATTTTAATCCATATAATTTGAGCAAGCTCCTTGAGTTAATAATAGGGCAACTGATGCCATGTCTAAAATTAGTTTGTTCCTTGACATGTATATAAATGATAGTCATAACTAGTTATTTTTTGAGTAATTGATGTATCCAACACATGATACTCATAAATCTAAAATTATTATGCAAGGTTGTTGGTATTACTTCTTGTTGGTACTAGGATATATACACATACTTCTATGATAATATAATCCCCCAAACTTATCCCATAATCGCAAGAAACCCTTCCTCTAACAAGCTTCTCAATTTACCATCCTTAGAAATACATTATATCATAGGGGTTATTATGGAAATTTATTATGGTGTTTAAAATTTGAAGAGACAACCTTAGTAATTAAGGAAGTTCACAATGGTATTTTTGGTTCTCATACTAGTGGCATAGTCCTTGCAAATAAAATTAAAAGTTTTGGATATTACTGGCCAATGATGGAAACTGATTCATGCCAATATGTAAAGAAATGTGTCCCATGCCTAAAACGTGGTGATCTTATCCATAACCCATCACAATATTTAAAACCCATTACCACTACATGGACCCTCTCCACATGGGGGTTAGAACTCATTAGAAAAATTAATCCCAATTCTTCAGATGGTCACATGAATATAATCACTACCATTTAGTACTTTACTAAGTGGGTGTTAGGAAAAGTATTGTAATTTGAATAATTACATGAGTAATAATTAATTAGTTGTTATATTTGTTTAATAGTTAGAATATAATATTTGAGAGTTATGCTACTATGAGTAACAACAATATTATGTAAATAGGTTTGTTATTATTACTGAGTGATTTGTGGAGATTGAGTTATTTGAGGGATATGTTGAGTTGGTGAATATCCTAGTTTATAGGAAAGATAATTCATATATATATATATATATAAATATAATGAAAAAATGGTTTAATATTGAGAATAGAGGAATATATTTTGTGTTCAAATATTGTCTTTGAGTTTTTCTCTTTATATTAGTTTGTATGATATAAATCTTTGTATAAGTTCCTACAAAATCTATCAGTGGCATCAAAGGGGGTGGGAGTTTGATATTTGAATAGGGTAGCTCCATTATTATCCTTGGTTTCCCTTGTGCATGGAATTTTATTTATGTGAACTATTTTTTTGGTATAGGCTAAGCTAGTTTAGCTTTGCATTTGTTTAGAATTTTATAACCAAAAGTTTATGCATATTAAGTGCATGAGGTGTAGGTATACTTTGTTGGTTGACTTCAAAAAAATATTATGCATAGTTATATGGGATCTGAGGTTATAAAGAATATTGAAATTTATAAGGATATCATTTCCACACCACCCTAGATCTAATCATTAGTTATGATAGGTCTGCATTCATCTACCAAAGCCTTTTTGTTTTTGACTTGTATTTAGTGTGATTTAAACCTACATATTTATGTTATCTTATACATACAACATTGTGGTTGATTTAAGAACCTGAGAAGGAGAAAATAAAAATAATTATTATATGCATTAAATAAAATTTTACATCAAAGCACATCCATATATATATGATGCACTAGTGTATCCATATTGATAGAGTTTAAATTTTGAGTTATTTTATCCACACATGCACACACACATGTGCATGTGCACGCATGTGCATGCGCACGCACGCACGCGCGCGCACACACACACACACACACACACACATGGTAGTTTTTAAAATATAATTGAATAGGCCTATATTTAAACATGCTCTTGATATCTAATTATGTTCAATATATGCATGTGAAATACAATGAATTTCATTTATTTAATCCTAGATGAGACTTTTTGTAATGTTTTCATTCGACATAGATACACATCTACATTTAAAATTCAAATGCACAGTTATGATCATGTTTTGTATTACATAATATTTTATTTATTTATGGTACTTATAAATATTAAATTTCTATCATAATCTACATAAAAATTGTTTTATAAAACACAGACCAACCAATTCCTCAACATGATCCCAATATCCAAAAAAATTGGCTCTCGAAGATTTCATGTGTTAGGCAGTGCACAAAAATGCCATAGTGAAATTTTAGGTTTAGATTGGTTTTAGTTTGTTATATAGTATTTTATTATATTTTTAGTTTCTTAGAATATTGAGTAAATCTCCCAACTTATCTACATCAATTCAAAACTATGAAAAAAATTTATTGTTAGGTCATGTTTTTAGTTTAGTGTTTTAAATATTAGTATTTGGATAATATCTTATTATTTAAATTTGAATTCAAAATGTTAGTTTTGAGTTTTTATTATCTTTAGGTTCATAGTACATAGTTTCTATGTATATTAATCATCAAAATCTAGTCAAAAATAATCTTTTTAGTCTATATTTTTTCCAATTGAGTTTATTTTTGAGTCATGTCCAAAATGTCATTTTTATATGTTAAAAGTTTCAAAGTTGAAAAACCCATCCTATGTAAAGGACACATTTTTGGGGTAAATGATGTCCTTATGTAAAATATGTCAGTCTTATGGAGGGGTTGTATCATAAAAAATTACATATAACTAAATTTCAAGTTCCATTTAGCTAAGTAAGTAGGGACATAAAGGAGGTTGGAGGAATTAAATTAAGGAGGTCATTCAATGTATCATTAGCCATTAAAGATGGGTCCACATATGATTTAGTGGTGAATATGTTTTTAGTACTTTTTTGTATATGTGAAAAATAAGTGGTCAATTTCTTATTTTATCACATGATGTACTTCATAAAAAATGTGTTTAGAAGATGTAGGAGTGAAGGTTGAATATATGGTTCCTGATCGTAGTTCCCACACTAACTATGTTGATGTGTTACCAACAATGTCTAGTTGATAGTAGATGGTTCATGTTCATATTTCCCACATTGCTTCAGTAGATGTGTTCCTAATAGTGAATGGTTGATTATAAGTTGATAAGTTCCTTATCTATCTTCATTAAGTCTTATGAAACACAAATTACCATGTAAGTACTGAGGGGAAATGTTAGGAAAATTTATCCTCACATGGAATTTGAGCGAA